>NEWO01000019.1:601536-628696 GCA_003013225.1 Phalaenopsis aphrodite | reverse complement strand
TGTTGTATTCACCATTTTGGAGGCATTAAAGCCATCGTTTTGGGACTGCTTTACTCACTGTTTTGGAGCGATTTACATGATGCTTTAGCTATCAATGTTCACCTTCTTCGGGAGATTTTGAACCCTAGCTATACATATCCTCTGTTTTGGGGTGTTTTGAAAATTGATTTTGAAGTGGTTTTTGGCACTGATTTGATTGTTTTCGACACTGCTTGGGCTGAGTTTCCTAGCTGATTTTGGACTCATTTAATTGCCATTTGGACTCATGTAATCGTTGTCTAGGCTTGCTAACAGTTGTTTGGAGCTGTAAGAGGCTTTAGAAATGTTGTTTGGAGCATTTTAAATGATTGTTTGGGGTATTTAAAAGAGTTGTTTGGGGCACTGTAAATTGTTGTTTTGGAGAAGGTTTGTGTAGCCTTTAAATTTCGTTTTACATACAGTTTTGAGATGTTTCTTGGGCACCTTTGTCTATAGTTTTGGATTTCTCTGGATTGTGATCTTATGATGATTTTAACACCTTTTTGAGCTAACTTACTCGTTGTTTTGCTCTCTTGTCCTGCCGATTTTGGGAGTTGGGTCAGTCTCTCCTCTTCCTTCCCCGTTTTATTTTTTTCTTTTTAGGGCAATGATGTCAGTGCTTATGTGTGCAAATGTGGGACGATATAATAGTATCTCTCGCCTCGATGACCCTCTAAAAAGCTAAGGGTACGATCGATGAGACTATTCTCCAGCTCTTTCGTGCGAAGTTACCCCCTTGCTTTCGTAGGTTGTCGAAGCTTTTGGCCCGATCAAATTGAGCGACTTATGGACAATTTTACTTCACCAAACACTTATACAGATATTACACTTACATAGATACTACACTTCTTCAGACATCCACACACACTTCGAACAAATTCACTTTGCAACAACATTACTTTTGACTGAAAATTAAATAAACTTTTGACAAAATTCTACAAAGGTCGACTTGTTAATCGCATCGATTGTGGTCGAGAACTGCCTTCCTTCGATGGTTTGGGTTGGTAGCTTCTATCCAAAGTTGGATTGTAAAGCACACAACTCAGCTCTAAGCCCATGCTGACCTGAATTCCGACAGTCTCCTTCAAGCTTTCACATGCCTCCTGTTCTTTCACATAGTTAAGCTCATATTTGAGGTGTTCAGTAAATCTTTAGTTATACCTGCTTATTTTCACAAATAATGCTAACACCTCTGCAATAGCAGACACGTCATGTAAGCATTTACAGTTTATTTATCGTGATTTACTACTTTACTGTCACTGTACTTTATTATGCATTTTTTTTACTGTGTTACTGTCTCTTTACTTTACTACGCATGTTTTACATTATCTGTAAAAAAATAAAAAAATAAAAAAATAACATTTTCGAAAATTTATACAATTTTAAACTTAGTGAACGTTCTTAATTCACCTATTTTGGATTACGAGAATCTCTCAGATGAGGTAACCTACGGTTGCTAATGAAAATTCTTCTATCTAAATGAGCTTAATAACTCATTTAGACTAAGCAAATTCAATAGAAAAATAGTGGTGTCGAAATGAAGGAATCGTGGATTCTAACCGGTGTCGCTCTAATTAATTTAAAACTCTCTCAAATATGACATTTGAACAACAACAACAACAAAACCAAACCTGACACCAAAACATTGAAACATACCTAGTAAAATCTTTTAAACCTTAAACTTTAGGACTGTTACTTTAACAAAGATTTTGAAGCCAACTTTGTGAGCAACACGACAAGGAGATTGGATAGAACAACAAGAGGATCTTCTTCAGCAATTTCTTTCTTTAGTCTAAATAGCAACCTATAGGATTTCGAGATAGCTCGCCTAGCGTGACATAAATCCTTACTCTTTTTAGGCTCCTGTGCAACCATGTTGTGCAACTTAAGTCCTAACTCACCTTAGGTTCCTAAGGTTGTCGTCTGGTACGACGTCAACCCTCTTATCTCTGCAGGTTATTTGCATAATCGGATATTATACAAATGTAAGTCTCAAATAATAAAATTGACAGGATTGAACACTCGAATAACATCATCTCCAAAACGCAGCCACAGAGTAGAATAGTTTTGGAAGTCACTAAGGTTTCTCCTCAGGATCTATGACATCCCCTACCTTATTCTTCATTTGGATTCCTGAAAGAACTGCTCTCATTTTGTCCTCCCACTTGATTTTTCATGTTCTACCGTGAAAACATAAACCTTGAATTCTTGAAGACTAGTATCTCTGATCATCATCGAGAGTTTTCTCAAGTGACCCCTGTCATTTGGGATGTAATTAACCATAGGAACTTGTCTCTATAGGGAATTTGGAATCTAAGTAAAATAAACCCTATTTAATCTTTATATTAGATAGGGGAACTTATCGGTCACACATAAAAGGTTCGCAGACCAAACAGATGTCACAAATCTCTTAGTTTGCAGGATTGGACTCATCGCCGAGGTATATACTTATCTTTCGGGAAGGTGTAGAATCTACATTATCGGACACGATTATGCAAACTATTAGACTAATGAGATCCATTGGATCTCTTTTTTTAAAAATTAAAACATACTACTTTCAAAACACAAATTATATAACTTATATTAAATTAAATTTGCATAAATTATTTTCCAAATCAAAAAGTTGACCGACAGGAACGCGCAGAGTTGTCAGGGATATGGTGACACAATGCAACATATGTCAGAGACACAAGTACTTGACCACGACACCGAGAGTGTTACTATAACCATTAGCATTGCTGGGGAAGGTTTGGGAAGAAGTGATGATAGATTTCATCGAGAGATTGCCACGGTCAGAAGGGTTCACGGTGATCATGATGGTTATGGATCGTCGGAGTAACTATGCACATTTCATTTCCTTACGGCATCCCTATATGACAGTCTCAGTCACAATGGTGTTTATTTGAGAAGTGGTCGGTTTGCACGGAGTACCAGAATCAATTGTTTCTGATAGGGACAAGGTGTTTCTCAGCCACTTCTGGAAGGAGCTATTCAGGTTGCAAAGGACAGTCCTTAAAAAGAGCACCGCATATCATATTTAGATCAATTGACAAACGAAGGTGGTCAACAGAAGTGTGGAGACATACCTGTGTTGTTTTGTTCTGATACTTCAAAACTGTGGGCCAAGTGGATTGATAGGTCGAATATTGATATAACTCATTGTACCACAATGCATCACAGACCACCCCTTTCATGATTTTGTATGGGCGGGATCCACCTCACTTGGTACATTTTGGTAATGGTGTCACACCAGTATCTAGCATCGATCAGTACTTGGAGGATATGGACAAGATACTAGCAGAGCTCAACGGGCATTTGCTGAGAACTCGACAATTCATGAAAAGAAAAGTGGATGAACACAAGAGAGAGGCGCAATTTGAACCAGGAGCATGGTCCACTTAAAGCTGAGGCCCTACCGACATAAGACATTGGCCAGAAGGAGTGAGAAATTTCATCACGATACTTGGACCATATAAGGTGATGGCACGCATCGTTGAAGTGGATTATCATTTGAGGTTACCACCACCGTTCGCACTATGCTCGGGCTTTCATATGTCACAGCTGAGACGTGTGATTGGAGATCATACACCTCGCCCACACTACCGCCAACGCTGACAAAAGACTTGGAGGTGATTTTGGAGCCGTTAGAGATCGAAGGAGTGTGCCGAGGAGTAGGGGAGCAAAGGAGGTATTGGTCAATGGAAGGGCTTCCAGACTATGAAACAACATGGGGGCCCTACGAGGCGATCCACAAGCAATTTCTATCCTTCTACTTTGAGGACAATGTGTTTTTTTTTTAGAAGAGTAATGTTATGCCCATACATTAGTCGGTCCACTCTGGACCGGCTAAAGGCATTATAATCGGCCCACAGGCAGGCCGGTTTTGGCGACATAAAGAAGCGGGACAGCTAGGGGGAGCCGCAGAAGAAGGAAAGGAAAGGGTTAAGTCCCTCTATGCAAGGAGGATAAATTAAGGGAGTTCAGAGGAAAAGTTAAGAGGGAATGTTTTTGAGGGGATTCTATTAGGGGGTTAATCTAAGATTTGCTTTCTTTATGCATTATTTTGTTGGCTGCTGCGTTTTCTTCTTTTGGTAGTATTCCTAGCGACGTCTAGGGTGTTGGAGAGCCGATCTATTTCTCAAAAGCATATCATCTTTTGTATCTTGCTTGTTTGCATTTTTTTTCATAAGAGCAGCCCTTATTTGACTTGTTTCCTTCTATCTATTGTCGCTTCGCTGATGTTGCTTGCTGATTTTAGTTTCGGAGTATATCAGAAAAGCCCCTTGTACTCTAAGGACAAAACATGGTCTATTTTGAAACATCCATCATACCTTAAAAAATAATGCGTGCTTTTCCCTATAGCTCCCATGTATCTCTCATAGAAATTGATTTACTTCAAATAGATGATATATTTGAAGATATCTAAGCAACATTTTTGAAAATTTTTAATCAAATTCGATTCCTCCCAACTATTCTGGACCTGTATTAGGACTTATTTTTCATTGTCCCTTTGTGAGCATTTTGTGCGGTGGTAGCACAAATTTGGAATGCCCTCTGGACATTTTCCAATTTTGTTATATTTTTAGAAGCACGCCGCTTCTGTAATTAAATAGTCTCATTTTGCTTGGATGAGTTGAGATGCTGTTGTAAATGGACGTCGTGTTTTAGAAATGCCCATCTGATTACTTTTTGGGACATTTGCTAATATCTTAGTTATATTCGTACTGTTTGGTTTTATCGCAATCAACTAATAGCCAGTTCCTTTTTGAACCGATTGAATTGGCTGGACTAGTCATTTCCAAATATATATATCAATATGTGAAATGATAACTTTAAATTTGTGTTTTTCTTGATGTTTCTATGATAAAAACTGTCTTTGCAGATTAAATGGCCATTTTTTTTTCTTATAACAAATCAAGCCCCTAAATCTTTCTCATTTGCATTTCATGCTGAAATCCCCGTCACCTTGCAATGGGACATTGAGATTCTTATTTGTTATTAGTTAAACAAGCCAAAGGAATATTTGCATCATGTTTATTCTATCAAAGCAGATATCCAAGCATAGACTTCCTACAGTATTGACACGAACATGAATTTGGAAATACCCTGACATATTTAAGTTCTATTCTTGTATGTTTAATATTTTTTTTCATGATAAGAGACAATTTTTCATGATTTATGAGGCTTAGAAAACAAGTTTGTTTAGAAGTGTGAATTTATTTAGACACTTAACAAGAATCATATGCCCCATAGCATAAAGGGACTGAAGATCATATTGATGCTGGAAATTTGTTGTTCAGATTGCTTGGAAAAATTTTCAGACTAAGCTAAAGTTAAAATCGAAAGCATTTTTCGGCCAATGAACATACTGCTTTAGTACTCTTAGCTCAAAAGTAAAAGAAATACATTGATGAGGTGACGTCAAAGCTTATTTCCTCCTTTCCTTCATGTCTGCCTCAACTCAGCGCATGTAATAATGCTATAGTAGCTAAAGTTTTTATGTTGATATTGTATTGTGTTTAAAGGATTCAATTAATAAAGAATTCTGCTAATTCTTCAGGAACAATTTTATATAATGAAAGCAGATGAGATTGTTGCTCGATCATTTCACATATACCCCTCAACAGATCAGGCTGGAAAGTATGAATGTGCAGGTTATCATGATCCCCAATTAGGCAAACGTAGAGAGTTCATGCTGGCTCAATAATTTCCTTTATTTTAATAAAATTCTGTTTTTTCTTTCTCACTTCAGCTATTCTCAAGGCTTCGGATTTTACAGAGGTAGATCGTGCTGGGTGCCAATTTACTACCAGGGCAACTATCCTTGACAATGGATCCCAGGTTCCTGAAACCACACTTAGTTTGTTTTTGTTGGAAATTACAGTCATTAGCCTGCATTCTTTAGAGGCTGATCTGAACTGCAGTAAGCACAGTTAGGCATTATCTAACTTTAAGAAATTTAAGCATGAGCTTAAATTGTGTGTTTACGAAGGTTGCATAAATGCATACTTTTGGTTGACTTCTTTGAAGGATTCTGAGAAGTCGAGAATTTTTAATGATTAATTATAAATTCCGAAGCATTGTACTCATTATTCACTAAATTATAAAATGTGGTAATTTATTCATCCTTCAGGGGCTCTTTGGTAGCAGCTTGAGTAAATTCTGTAAAACCTGATTTACCTGGATTTAGTAAATTTAGGATTTAAGATAAAAATGAGAGGAATTGGCAAGAATTTTGATTTACTAAATCTAGGATTTAAAATTTCCACTTTTTGTCTGTCTGGCAAATTTAAGTTGAATCCCACTTACATCTTTTTTCAGACAGCTCCTAAATATTTCATCTTATTAAGATTTATCTGCATGTAATATTGCCAGGCATATAATTATTTTGCTAAACTCTACTTTTTATTCTGTTAAATCAATTTCTTTAACTAAAAAACCAACCATTTAAGAATTTGGCCTTTTGAATCCATTTAATCCATTTTAGTGGAAGTGCTCCAGATCAAAGTTTGAAGTTTTCTGCTCATGAGTTTTTAAATCTATCTTATATCCTTGTCTGTTCAAGGGAGAGATACTTGTGCTGGATTTTTTATATTTTCTACTTGCTTGCAGATAATGTCTGCATATGAATCGAAAGGTCATGGTTTGAATGGGTTTTTTGAATCAATTAAGAGCGGGTGGAAAAGAATGTGGAATGGTTTGATAGATTTCTTTTCTGGGAAAACATGCAGGTATGTTGGATCATATCATTCTGCTAGAATGTCATTCTATCAATCCTTTTCAAAATTTTAGAAAAATCGTGAAATTATAAAACTTTATAATTTTCCGCAAATAAAATTAATGTAGAGAGAATATTTGGTTAAATTTAGAACATCTCCTTAGATGTCTTTGTTTCTTTCTTGGAGTGCTCAGAATCTGCAGGCCGTTCTTGTTTAATCTAAAATTTTAGAAACTGCCTATATTTTCCATTTCTCTTTTTAATGTTGCTATTTAAAATGTTGCTATTTAAAAATCACTTGGTAATTTCTTAATACTCTTTGTAAAGGTCCTTTCTATTATATTTTTAATATACATGGTAAATATGCAAAATGGGAAGTGTTATAATGCTCTCTCAGCGGCACTTCCTTTAAGTCTTCCTGGACACATATAACAAACTTGCAGGCCAGTTTCTGTCGTAATATGATTTAATTTTGCATCAAACATCACAACAAATCATCATTACCATTAGCCTCACCTCAGCTATGAAACAAGAGAACAATACATTTTTTTTCAAACAAGACCTTTGGGGTGATTTAGGATCACTTATAAATGTTTTTGTTTTTTATTTTGTTAATATTTAGATTTAAATTAAAATATGTTTGATGGTGATAATTATTCTTAGAAACACTCAACACACCTAAAAATTATTTTGAGTATTTTTTAATACAAGCTGATATTTTTTTTTTTAGTAAAAGCACCTGAAAAGTGAGTAAAATTCCAACCTGACTACTCCCATTCGTTTGTCCTTTACAGAAGCAAATGCTCAAGTTTCTTCGATTTCAGTTGCCACCTACAGTATGTTTGTGTCAGCTGGATATTAATGTTAGGATTGCTACTGGCCATATTTCCCACGGGTAAGTTCTCTCAATTTCATTTAAATCTAATCACAATTACACATTTCTTTCTTGGAATGCTAGCATGCACACCATTCAATTCCTATGTATTTACATATCGAACACCAAAACTTCAATTTTTACATACACACCACCTTACCTTTGCATGGAAAGGTGTATTTTACTTTCTAACGGTCAAGATGGTGACATCTTAGATGTTATATGAAATATTTGGATGGTATAAATGTAAAAAATAAATTTAACTGTCAAACATGTAAATGCATAGGAATTGGATGGCATGCGTGTAAAAAATCTGATTTCTTTCTTACTTTTTGGTTCCAAACAACATCTGAACGGAACTAATTCACAGTCATCATCCTTCTATGGCTCCTACATCAAAAGGGTTTCTTTGACCCACTCCATGACTGGTGGGATGACCGATTTGGTGACCAAACTAAAAGAACCAAAACCCATCATTTTAAGCATAAAAAATATTCAAGGCAGCCACATATCCACCATCATAAAGAAAATAATCTTCATGACAAGGAAAAACAATATAGAAAAAAGCCACACCATAACAATTGCCGGCATCTTAAGCCTGATGGTCACATCCAACATGTTCATCAAGAGACCCACAAGCACGAGCACAAGCACAGACACAGCACGTTGAGCAAACAAAAACTTTTGGGAGAGTCGAGCATAGAGGAGAAGCAGGTCGGTCGGAAGCACGGCCATGGCCATGCCCATGGCCATACTTACAGGCAAGAATTATATTCTAACCCCTATGATAGAGATCGTAGGCATAGAGGTTAAATATATTTGAATGTTCTTAGATTCTTATGTTTTGGTACTCTTTTGCCATATGAGTTCATCTCAACTAGAAATGGAAATTTGGAATAGGCTTGATGGTTGTAGCTGTAGATGTTTGCGTACCAAATGCCTTTCAGCTATTTGAATTATATGCACATTGAATTTCTAATTATATGATGTTGCAGGTAAAGTCATTTATTTCACTAAGTTTGAAGATGTTAAATATAAATAATTTTGAATTTGCATTTATAAGTGATGATATTAAAATTTAATTAGGAGAATAAATCACAAAGTTCTTGAATGGTTAGGAAGACCGACTTCAGGGTTTTACAACATGTCAAGTATGACTAAGGGTCTATTTGGCGCAGCTGCAGCTGCGCTGCCCCAGGAAGCTGCTGCGGGGAAGTTGACTTTCTGTTTGGTGCAGCTGTGTGAAAACAGTCTTGGGGTAGTTGATTCTGGAAAAATGGTCTTGTTCTATTTGTTAAAATTGTTTAAAACAGAATTGTGACAGCGACATATGTAATACTTCTAAATAGTTCAAAAAATTCTAGACATACTACAACTTCTCTAAATTGCAAGTAACTATAAACTTTTTAGGTGCTCAAACAGTTCTAAACACTTCTAAACAGAATTTCACCATAATCATGACTTTGATTCTTTCTATGGCCTCTTCCATTGTATATGTGAACTGAAATTGCTCTAACGTAAGACAAAAAAGGTATTGAAACTTTATAATGTCCTAGAAATCACAAATGATTACGAAATTAGATTAGATGATAAAAAAACAAACTCACAAAACACTTCATCGCTTCGAGCAGAGGACCGGCAAGGTTTCTCCAACAGGAATTCCGCGAGAGGAGCAAAACTTCAGACGGTACGGGGACGAATTAGGCTGACAGAAGTGATGCTTGGAGTTGGCGAAGAGGAGGAGATGAGAAACCTTCACTCGGGAAGACGAAGATGCTCGGACGCTCGGGAGTTGAGATTCGGGAAAGGGAAAGCTCCGCTCATGTTTAGGGCAAGTGGGCACCAACGTAAAACCACTTTAAAGAATCTGCCGCGAAGCTCGGTCACGGGTGGCTAACCATGTTCCGCTTTCCGTTGGATTTGCGGCCTGCCGCAGAGGAGACGCCGCCCCAAACGCGAAATAATGGCGGGGCGGTGCCGCGCAGCAGCTAGGTAGTCGCGCCAAACAGACCCTAAGAAAGGGCAGGCATTTTCTTTGTTTTAAGAATATTATTGAGACATTTGTGTTGCTTAATTGTAATTCTTTATTGTTGTAGATTCAATATGTCAACACTAAGCTTCCATCTTAATTAGAGAGGTAATTAGGCTTATTAATGCTTAAACCACTTTTAAGAGTATAGAACCGCTCATGTGGAAATTATGCAGAAGATACAAAAGTAGGCTCAAACATTCAGTACTCACCGCAGCAAAAGCCTGCAAAAAAAGAAGAAAAAACATAAACAAAGGTATCGCAAAATTTCTTTGAGGCTCAAGTTTTATTCTAAAATGGAATTAAGACTCTTGTACTTACATATCTAACACCCAAACTTCAATTTTTTGCATACCACTCAATTCCTATGTATTTGCATATCTAACACCCAAACTTCAATTTTTACTTAACATTTCACCTTCAATATGCATGAAAAAGTGCATTGAACTTTTAAAAGTTGAAAATGGTGGTGTTTTTTAATGTGATATGAAAGATTTGGATATTATTAATGTAAAAAAGCGAAGGATAGGTGCTAAATATGTAAATACATAAAAATTGGGTGGGATGCATATAAATGCTCCATTTTATCAGTCTTTTTAGCTTAAGGATTAGCAACACACCCACGGTTACCATAAACGAGAAGAAATGGTTTAGATTACTTATTGATGGTGACAGTACACAATGCTAGATGGGTAAATAGCACTTTCCTATCTGTGACTGCTAGATTCCTAATCTCATTAATCAAGTTATGAGAATCTGATTTTGTTTGATATTCCTTCCCATGAACCTATCACACATTCTTCTTAGAATACTATGAATTTATTACATAGATTTTGTTCATTACAAGAAAGATAATACTTAAAAGTCTGATTTTAAGCTCAATATGTCTCTAATCAAAAGATAGAGAAAACCAATTAATTAATGTTTACTCAATAATTTATTCCCTTTTGGTCTTATACCTTTAGTTTGATGACTTCAACCCCCATTCTACTCACCACAGTTAACCATCTTTTTTAGATGTGCTTTGCGATGATTTTTTTTAATCTCATCATTGGGTGTCCAATAAAAACATCAAATTAGAATAATTAAAAGAGAACTTTCTTGATGGGATTTTCTTTCTCAAGTATGATTCTATTTGTTTCCCTATCGAAATTTTCATATATGTTTTTTCAACATGCATGATTAAGTTGGCTGATATATCTCCTAATAAGTTGATTGATGAGCTCGTCTCTTTTGGAAGGATGATATACTTTTTTATGTTGATATATTTGCATGTCTATTATGGTTTCAAATCTCAAGCCCAACTTATTTGTTACGTCTTATATTTGGTTTCTTTATAAGTAATCTTCTCTAAGCCATACACAACTAAACTTGGCTTCTACCTTTATATACACATTGCTATATTTGTTTCACCTCACTAAGCACCTTTTTTGCATTGAGAGATATATGGTTTAATTTTTAGTCATCCTTGTATAAATGATTTGTTACATCGTTCACTATATTCTTTTAGATTTTTAATTAGGACTTCATTTTCATAGTCTTCATTCATTTACTAAAAGCTAATATAAATATTAAAATAAATATTAATAAATATGTTATAGTTGTTATTTAAAAGTGTTCAGCATGTAAATAGAGTGATAATTGTTTTTTATTTTTTTAGTTTATATTCATTGACAATGTTTTGTAGTCACAATATATATTATGCTAAACAGGAACCTTAAAATAATTTTTTAAACTTTCCCATTTCAACTCCAATAATATTTTCTACTCTTAGTTTTATTAAACATGACATTTCATCATGTGGAGGAATTATATAGCATTAGTGCTTGCATACTAATTTTCTTCTAAAAGATATAGATCCCTTTTTGTAAGTGCCTCATTCATGCTACTAAATAATACTATTATAGCTACCAACACTACTAACACATGGATGACAAAGAGTGACAGAGCATATTTAATTTGACCCTTTTGATAATCATATTAGTGTTTAACTCTTAAGGTGCATAATTCCTTATGATTCCTTAGAGTTTATGCATCACAAACGTAGGATCTATATATGCGTGGACTAGCTCCTTCATTTAGATTAACGATCATCATCAACAATAACATAAGCCTTAAACCAACGAAGCAAGGTAACATTCATGTCATCCAACATTTCCACCCAACACCTACAAACAATTGATATTTAATATTTGTCCATCTTTCTAGCTGATCAATTATGAGATTCCTTATTGATCATAATGTAATTTATGCCAATGGTGAACTTCAAATGCCCATCTTACTAGTTGCATAGCCTTCCGTATGAGGAGAATAGCAAATAAATAGATCATTGTTATCCAACTTGTTATGTGCCTTATTCGCATTTGCTAAATGCCTATCAAAAATTATGCTGAAATACTTTACTCACTAATATCTTATGCTTATCTTCCTTGCCTCACAATCTTTTAATCTTTTCTCCAATATGGGGGTCCCCCACGTAGATCATTCATTATCACTCAAATTTTATATTTCTCATTGACAATTATTCAATGCTTGTTTGAATTTCACTAAAAATTATTTTAACAGAATTAGACTTCATTATTTTCTTCTTTCCCGATTTCTCATGTAAACTAATTTGAGTCTCATATATGGTGAGTTGCAAGCGAATCGAGCCGAATCAAGTAGGTGCATGTTCGAGCTCAAGCTTATTTATTAAGAGTCCGTTCTAGCACGACTCAAGCTTAATTTGAGCTTTTTAATATTATAGTTTATTTTTGTTCATAAATACCATGTTTGAGCTCGGTTCTTGTAGGATTATCAAATTTATTATCTAGTAACTCATTTAATAAAATAAATGATTCTTATTTAAGGAATAATTGACCTTTAATTGAGCTTTACTCAACTTTATATAAGCAGCTTAGGAAAAATAAATGAGTTGTATTAAATAGTACTCCTTGAGCCTAAAATTATTAGCAACAACAATAACAATAACAACAACAAAGCCTTAATCCCACTACGTCGGATTAGCTTCATGAATCATTTTTCTCCATTGCGTCCTATTTAGTGTCATATTTTCATTTAGTTCTAGTAAATTAAGATCATTTTTAATACAATAAGCCCAAATCTTCCTAGGTCTACCTCTGTCTTTCTTAACACAAGTCGAATCTAAAACATCTACTCTCCTAATCGGATCATCAGATGGTCGACGTTTAATGTGACCAAACCATCTAAGAAGCCTAAAAATATTAACATTATAAAAAACTATTGTTCATGAATGATATTGTTCTTGAACACAAATGTAGCGAGCAATAAACTATTCAATATTGTTCATAATAATCAAGTCATTATGGAAAGTATTAAAGCTTGTTTGATTAGTTAATTAGATGATAATGAACGAGCTTTAATTCAATTAAGTCATGGGTAATTTATCAACCGCCAGGTTCACTTGCAACCCTACATGTATGCTGCTTTCTAATTTATTTGTATGTGCCTGTGATTTCATAGAGCCTTAAGATATTAAATTATCAATATTATCAAAAAAAAATTCAGCACAATAATAGCTATTTTTAGTTTATTTTCGTAGACATGCTTGTTGTGGGACCCAATAAATGTGGTGGCATTATGGTCACCAACAAAACATTTCAATAGTGGCCTGTAAACATATTTAGTCTTCTTAATAATCAAATTAGTCAGTCAAATTTATTGTTAATTTTGAATGGTAATTTTAATCACCAGTCTGCAATATTTAGAAATATTGATTTCCAATCATTTTCATATTTCCGTAAATAAGGAATAGTTTGAATGTTTAAAAAAAAAATTCTGAAACAAAATCAATTCAAAATTTTCGCCAGCTTTCACGGTAAGAAATTAAATATTATTAATTAGATATATTCTCACAGAATAGGAGTTAAAAAATATTCATTAGCCAATAAAAAAGGAGGAAGATTGCTTGGAAACTATTTTCTTTCTTTTATTATGATTTTTTTTTTCTTTTATTTTTTTTTAAACAAGCCATAACCTCCAAGCAAGCTTTGATCTTTAAAAAAAATTAAAATAAAATAAAATAAAGAAAAAAAATTTTTTTTTTAAAAAAAAAAAAGAAAGCTTTGGTCTTCACGTCAAATTTGCCACTTGTAATTCTGGATGTTGCAGCTTACAGATGTATTTTGGTGCATCTACATAATGTCACACAGCTCTTATATATTTACATATATATAATCTAAACTTTTATACTTGGATGCTGAACACTAAAATGTATTATATAAAAAAATATCATCATTATTTACTTTTTAGAAGTAAACTTTGTGCACTGGTTTTTGACACCAAAGTGCTATAAATGTAAATAACAAACTTTTAAGCGTTGGATGGGTAAATACATGAGAGTTGTGGTATATATGTAAATTTTGGTCCCCTGTATTTTCTAGGAAGATTTACATGCATGTCACTCAATTCCTACGCATTACATCTCTAACACCTAAACTTCAATTTTTACATGCATACCACCTTACTATGAAAGTCATATTTCACTTCTTAAAAGATCAAATGGTTTTTATTTTTTATATTATGTGAAATGAAATATTTGGATGGTATAAATGTAAAAAAAAAAAAAATCAAACTTTAGGTTTTAGTTACGTAAATAGAACTGGGTAAAATGTATGTAAATGTCCATATTTTATTCCATATTTTATCTTATTTGGCATAAAAGCTTGCGAAGCAATAAAACAAAAAAAATATGGAGTTATTCATCGTATTTTGTAATGGATTTGAATCGATCTCTTTGATTATCACAAAAATTATAAAATAAAATAAAATAACAGCAGGTAATTTAAGTCATTCATTTTTTAATTAAATAGGAATAATTAAACTTTTTTAAAATTATTCAAATATTTATCATACTTATTTTTTTTATTTATATAAAATTGATTAAATGGCCAAGATTTTTAACTTTTGTTTATCAATTTATCATAAAAATTAAAAAAATCATTCGAAGATAATTGGACATAATCTGAATCCATTTTATAGCACATTTGATATTCAAGCCATTTTAGTCTATTGATCGAGTGCTTAGATATAAATGGTGTAAATTTAATTTAAAAGCAGTAAAATAAAGATAAACTTGTACAAAGCTCCCATTTCTTGTTGAACTTTATAAAATAGCAACAATATTTTTTGTTAATTTTCATAAGATGGCATAAAATTAATGAGTAATTAAGAAGTCGTAAACATCCAATTTTGCATCATCATCAGGACCCGATGGGAGTTTTTGCCATTTTATTAGAAACTCATACACTGGTAGAGCTGCTACCGAGCCCATTGCGATCAAAGTTGGGGCCTGCTAGAAATTGGATTGAATGAATTGAGTTCGGATCGAAATCAACTTGTGGCTAGTTATGTTCGATTTTGAGCTAACTCAGCTTTAAATTGAATTGAGCTCAATCCAACACGAAATTGAAACGAAATGGCTCAAAGTTGAGTTATTTGAATTCACTCCAGCTCAAAAATGACAATCTAAATTGATTATATAATAATAAAATAAATGTCTACAACCAGTCTCGTGTGAAAGACATCAATATTAAAATTTAGAAAAAACTATATGTATTTTCATATTTGACACTTAAAACTTCAATTTTTACATATATATACTATCATACCTATGCATGAAAATATGTATTTCATTTTTTTAAATTAAAACAGTGAGATTTTTATCATGATATGAAAAACTTGGGTGCTATGCATGAAAATATGTATTTCATTTTTTAAAATTAAAACAGTGAGATTTTTATCATGATATGAAAAACTTGGGTGTTATAAATACAAACACTAAAACTCAGCTGTTTAGATATGTAAATACATAAAAAAATAATTTTTTAAGTCCTAACATTTGTCTCCTAATATGCTCGTCATTTTATGATAGTTGCTTATGAATATGATTTTATTATTTTTTATTAAATATCATATGAATAAACATTTTCTAAGAATTTGATGAGAACAATATAAAATTTAATTATTTATCAATTTATTAGTTAATCTCTAATTAAAATTAAGAATTTTAAAATATATCAAACACTACTTTTATTTTTTTTGAATTCCCCGCCGGTTGGCATTATTGGCTATCCGCCTTACACCGTTACAACTGAATTTCCCGCTCTAACGGTCCATTCTATAACCCGCATAGAAATAATGTACGCGGGCAAGCCTAACCTTCTTGAGCCACCACCGTACGATCGCATAGGAATCCCGCCGTGACAAAAAAATAAAAATAATATATATATATATATGTTTTGGCCGAGGTTAGAAATGTAAATATATAGGGGTTGAGCAGTAATTGAGTGGTATGCATGTAAATTTTTTTTACTAAAAATGTCCCTAGCGAGAGTTTTGTAAATAGGAAAGTTGATGGTGCTATATTTGTAATTATTTATAGCTCGATAAGTTTATATAAATTGACCTGTAATAATTTTGTTTTTATTGATTCTTACTCAGCATTTTCATATACAAATAAGAAACCGATCGTAACTGATATACTGTGCAGAGGCTGATCGGCTTCGTTAGCAAAGTTTCTGGATAATGCGACACCAGGTGATCGCCGACGAGGTAGACGCTGGTGCATCGCCGCCGCTCTCCTCCATGAAAAACAAATTTCCGGGCGGCGGAAGGCGAGTGACTCCTTCGGCCGGCGATGCGGTTGTGGAAGTAGAGATGGTTTTCCCAAACGGTGATCTCTACAGCGGAGAGTTCGCGGGGAACGCTCCTCACGGCCGCGGGAAGTGCATCTGGATCGACGGTTGTGTCTACAATGGCGAGTGGAGGGACGGGAACTTCAGCGGAAAGGGAAAGTTATCGTGGCCTTCAGGTGCGACCTATGATGGAGAGTTTAAGGACGGGAAGATGGAGGGGTACGGTAGTTTCATTGGCGCTAACGGAGAAACATATCAGGGATCGTGGATTGCCGATCGGAAACATGGATACGGGAAGAAATCGTACGCGAATGGGGATTTCTATGAAGGGCAATGGAAGCGGGATGTTCAAGAAGGGCAGGGACGATACGTGTGGCGCAATAGGGTTCAGTTCGTTGGTGAGTGGCGCAATGGGACGATGGACGACAGAGGAGTGTTTATATTGCCTAATGGAGACCTGAACGATGGTCAGTTGGAGAATGGTGTGCCTAAAAGGAGCGGCGGCTTTGCTTGGCCGGATTGCAGCTGCTATTTGGGGAGATGGATTAGGGATTTCAAGAGTCAGCAGCAGATGAATGGCGTGTCGTCCTCCGCTTCCCTGGGGTCAAGTAAGCGGTCGTATGTTTATAGGGATTTTGGGAGGAGCGGCGAGGGGGAGGACATCCCTGGGAACTGCGTGAGGAAGTCTGATGGCGAGACAGGGGACCCCGCCTGCAAAACTATGGATGACATCGCTGCCTCCATCCTTTGTCAGGTTGGGTCAGAGTTTGGTGAAGAAGAAGCATCTGCCGGCCAGCTTCAGCGGCGGTGTGATTGTTGTTCAGTCCCGGGTGACGTGAAGAAGCATTGGCCGGCAATATTGAAGGGGCATAAGAGCTACGATCTGGTGCTTAATCTTCAATTAGGCATCAGGTATTGTTATGCGCTATGGATTTCCTCTTTTTTTCTTTTTTTTTTTGTAAATATTTGCTAATTTGGCTTAAACTACAGATACTCTGTAGGAAAACCTTCCTCTAAGCAGTCGACGAAGCTCTGGCCAAGCGACTTTGATCCACGGGAGAAGTTTTGGACTAAGTTTCCACTCGAGGGAACGAAGATGACACATCCGTGCCATTCTTCAGAGTTCAAGTGGAAAGATTACTGCCCCAAGGTCTTCAGGTAACAGATTCGTATTTATTCATCCTTGAATGTGGTTTTGATTCCTTATCGATTCTTTTTTTTCTGATCAATGTGATAATTGCTTTGGCATCTGCTCGTAGACATCTGAGGAAATTGTTTTCCGTGGATCCATCGGATTATGTAAAAGCCATTTGCGGGACTGATTCTCTTAGAGAACTATCTTCCCCTGGAAAAAGTGGGAGTTTGTTCTTCCTGACTCAGGATGATCGTTTCATCATAAAAACAGTGAGAAAGTCTGAAGTGAAGGTTAGGTGTTTACTTCTCTATATTTGCTGCTTTTATTTAGTTTTGAAACTTTTTTCTGCTTCAAGTTTTCTTCAACATCTGTTCTAACTTAGTATTTCTGTGTGAATTTGGTTGTGATGCATCACTTTAGTGGGTTTTGTACAGAATAATATTTGTTTGTTACACCTATTTGTTCTTGGGTAGATATTACCAGTAATGCTTCTCCATCTACCTCCACAGATTAAAATTGAGATAATCTTGAGAGCTGTTTGGTTGATTAAATTCCCAAAAACATGTTTTGAAAGAAGGTGAAATATGCTAAATTCATCATTTGCTTTTTTGTAGATAGAAACTAATATTACTTTGAAACTTCACAAATCTTGTCAAAACTGAAAACATAATGATTTCATTACCGCATGATGTAAGGGACAAAATCATTTAAAAAAAAAAAACATATTTGTGTAGTTTGAGAAACATTTTGTTTAGAATTAGTTTTTGTCAATGTTAGAATCTATATGAAGCTGTAAAAGATACAGTTTTTAATAGCGCATTTTGTTTTCTTAAGAACTCTGTTTTTCTTTAGTATGAAAGTTCTAGAGATCAATTTATTGTTGTCTAACTTTCTTTCCAATTCTTTTGCAGATTCTTATAAAGATGTTATTAAATTATTACAAACATGTTTGCAAGCATGAGAATTCTCTCCTCACAAAGTTCTATGGCGTGCATTGTGTGAAGCCCATTGGCGGCCACAAGGTGCGAAAATGCCCTAATTTTGTCCAGACTGTCTGTTGTTTTCTCTTTCGGATTAATTCTCTCCTTCGTCTCTTACAGCTGGAAAATTATCTTATGTTTAGGTTCGTTTCATAGTGATGGGAAATCTGCTCTGCTCGGAGCACGGAATTCACAGGCGTTTTGATCTGAAAGGCTCATCTTATGGCAGGACTATTCACAAGAGTGAGGAAGCCTTAGATGGAACTTCTACTTTGAAGGATCTTGATCTCAACTTTGTATTCCACCTACAAAAACCTTTGTTCAAGAAATTTATGTGGTATGATAAGCCTTTGGCTGCATTCCTATTTTCATTTTTACGACATCTACATACATACCACTCAATTCTCATATATTTGCATATCTAACATTTAAACTTTCACACCTACATACATAAAAATCAAATCTTTGATATCAAATGAAAATTATCACTATTACTAACTTTTCAAAAGTGAAATACACCTTTTTCATGCATATGTTTTTAAATCTGATGTGTTATAAATGTAAAAACTTTAAGGTGTTAGATATGTGAATGCATAAGAATTGTGTGGTCTATGTGCAAATTTTCATTCATATTTTAATCTCTTGATTTTGTTGTTATAATTTTTCAATTTTTTTGTTTTTCTAGGCAAATTGAGCGAGATTGTGAATTTCTTGAAGCAGAGGGCATTATGGATTATAGTCTTTTAGTAGGATTTCATTTCAGTGATGATTTATCTGCTTTTCAAAGTAAGTCAATGAAATTGAAAAATTTGCTATTTTTTTACTGCATACTTGATGGTGGCCCTCAATTGAATTTAATTCATGAATAATTTGCTTAATCAGAAGTATCTAGTTTGGATGGATCTTTCCAAGGTCAAGGGCCTTTGACTGAGTTCGTCTTCCCAGAGCCAAGGAGGAGGGATACACCTAGGTGCGTGGATGGCCGGTATGTCTTAAATCATTTATTTTTTCTTCGGTAATTTACAATTCTTATGTATTTACATATCTAACACCTAAACTTTCTTATTTACATACATAACACTCTTATTTTAAAAGTGAAGTACACATTTTCATGCATAGTTATAAATGTAAATATCAAGCTTTAAGCTACATAGAGATATGTAAATACAAAGGAAATGTGTGACATGTATGCAAATTTCCCTTTTTTTTTTCTTTTGTGGGGTCCATTCTCTGTCGTTATTAAGAAGATATTAGACTAACATTTGAAAGTAACCACTTAAATCGTTGAATTTTAGGATACTTATTTTTTTATGATTATTTTACAGCATAATGATAATTTTCTTATTGAATTTTCTGCTTTTACTCTGCGTCCTCCAATTGGACACTGGACAAACAGTTTCCAGACATATCCTGCACTGAATTAGTCAGTAAAAGATGAAAAATTCAATCACGAACCATTTGGATACATGAAGCAGTTTTTAAATGGGAAGAAACTCTTAAGATAGAATTAAATTATAGGCATAAGAAATATAAATACATATAAATTGACTGGCATTATGTAAATCTTTTATTTATCCTCATACCACCCAATTCTTATATATTTACATATCCAACCTAAACTTTATTCATTACATTCATACCACCTAAGTTATTTATATCATATAAGAATATCACTATTTTAACTCATTAAAAGTGAAATATAACTTTGCAGGCATTGGTGAGATGTTATATAATGTATAAATTAAAATTACTTATGTAAATCTCCCACTTTATTGTTGTAATAGGGAGCCACTGATTCGGTTGGGAGCAAACATGCCAGCCAGAGCAGAACATGTGTTTCAAGGGAGCAATATTGAGCAGTTCCCTTCCGTGAAATCGCCTGCAGGTGACAAATTTTTCAAAGTGGTCCTATATTTTGGAGTAATTGACATACTCGGTGACTATAATTTTACCAAGAAGCTGGAGCACGCATACAAATCCTTACAAGTTGACCCCTCCTCCATCTCAGCTGTGGACCCAAAGCTCTACTCCAGGAGATTTCGTGATTTCATTGGCAGGGTTTTTGTGAAGGACGGATCCGAAGGTAAATATAAATTACAATAAAATCCAAGTTGTTCTAATGAAATATAACTGTGTATAGAGGGAGAAAAATTTGTCTTGTTGTGTATGTTAGATAGGTTACAGGGAGGGTATTGAGGGTTATATCCGAGTTATATCTCATGTAACTACCTATAAACTACCTGTAACTGGTAAGTTTCGCGCTTCTATTTTTGTTAATTTGTAAGTTACATGTAGGGTACAGGTAAGTTACCGGGAGATTACAGGGGGTATAACGTGAATATAACCCTCAATATTCTCCATGTAATCTACGTGACGTACGCAAATTTTTCTTGTATAGAAGACAAAATTTTGTTAATGTGTTTAAAATTTTTTAAGTTGTTTTGGTGTAAGTATAGTATATGAACCAATTAATTAAATCATGTATTATACTCATCCTAATTACAATGTATTTAAATATCTTACGCGAAAAATTTGTTTTTAACATTTCTATCATCCGAATCTTTCATATTACATAAAAAAATATAGCTATTTTATTTTTTAAAAAGTGAAATACACAATTTCATGTGTAAGCAAGATGACATTTAAAAAATTAAGGTTAGGTGTTATAAATATAAATACATAAAAAATGAGGATTTTTTTTTTTTGGCTTGTTTATTGGTTTGACAATTGCAAATTTGGAATAAATATATGATAATTGTGGGATGGAAGATAGGTATAAATTGTTAATTCTTATACTTGCTTGAGAGAGGAAAATATCATAATTATAAATATTCATATTTTGATTAAAATTGATTGACCCCTATTATGATTTAAACGTGACAATTCTTTCATTTTTATTATAATCTATAGTTTTTTCTCATATTTTAATAATATTGTTGTCCTTTTTTTTTTGCTAGAAATTTAGCTTTTTAAAGCATAGCTCATGATTACGGGCCAGTTTGGGGGCAGCTTATAACTGTGATGGCGTTTTTAAAAACACTATCTAAACGTTTGATTTATGCAATTTTAAAAACATTACCTGCCGCATTTAGATTATCTTGAAACGCACAAACCAGATCAAACATATCCTACATAACTGAGAACATATAATTTCCAACATTTCTTTTCACATCATAAAAATAAAATTTAGTGGTAATTCTAGGACTTGACAATTTTATCTTTTATCTTTTACTTTTGACTTTAAAAACGTAATTCATTTGTTAAATTGTTTACATATTTTTCTTTTGTTTTTAAAATAAATCAACCTATTTGACAATATTTACAAATTCTAAATATTTTAAAAAATAATTAAATATATTTTTTACACATCAAATTGATTTTGTTTCAAATCAAAATTAAAATAAAAATGATCCCAGATAGCACTATTTTTTCTTGAAAAAAAAAAAACAAACAAAAGAAAATCATTCTCAGCCAAACATTACAATCTACATCTCAAGCCCTGCTGAGCCTCACCCAAAACGCCAAGGAGCAATAGGGCCATATTCTTCTCCTAACCCACAGATTTTAATCACAACAAAACCCTAACAAACAACATCCATCTCAAGAATCAGATTTCTGCTCTCGATTTACACTGGTGGCGGCCACGGCCGCGGCGGCAACATGATCTTTCTCAAGCTTGGAAACCACAGAGTGCAGCTCAGCGCACAGACTTGTGACCTCAGGTTCATTCCAATACAATCCCACCCTATCAAACAACAGTCTGTAGGGATGATCTTCCTTCGCCGGTGCAGCAGCGGTCGGTACCGGCGGGACGAGAAAAGGGTGTTGAAGGAGCTGAGGTATTCGCCACCGCTCATTTCGGTCCCATGCGAGGCATCTCTTCATGAGATCGACGAGCCAGGGATTTGCGATGGGCGGGTAAGATATTTCATGGTTTCTATCTGTGATGACTTTGAATTTGGACCAGAAGGTCTTGTAATCTGAAAATGGAGTTTTGCCATAAACCATCTGGTAGAGGATGCAGCCAAGGGACCAGATGTCAGAGGGGCGGCCGCATTTGATGGTGCCGCCGGACTGGTCTTCTTCGTTCCACATGAATGCTTCCGGCGACATGTAGTTGAGAGTTCCCACCTGCAGTTTGATTGAGATGTGGTAATTTGTTGGAATACATATCACCTAATTTCGATTTGTTTACATATTTAAAGTCTAAACTTTATTTTTTTACATTTATGCCAACCAAATCATTTGTATGATGTCAAAAATATCACTATTTTAACTTTTAAAAAGTGAAATACACATTTTCATGTCTATATAAGGTGATATATATGTGTCTGTGCAAAAATTGAAATTTAGGTGTTAGATATCTAAATACATAGGAATTGAGTAGTCTGTATGTAAATCTTCCTAATTTGTTTGGTATGAACAAAAAAAATGGGATTTACATACATGACACAATTTGTATTTACATATCTTATTGCTAAAGTTCAATATTTATTTATATTATAGGGGCATTTACTTGCTCAGTATTATAATACACATTTTCATGCATAGATAAGATCACACATATGTTTGAAATCTAGGTGTTAGATATGTAAATACACAAGAATCGAGTGGTACGCATGTAAATCATCCCTATATTTTAATAAAATGATGACACTAAAACATTATATAAATATTAAAATTTAGGTGCTAAGCACATAAATACATGAGAATTATGTGTTATGAATGTAAATCCCTCCAAAAAAAATACTAAATTTTATCATTTGATTTGATGTAATTGAAACTAATATAAAATGTAAAATTCCCCAAAAAAGGGGGAGGGGATGAAAATGCACACCTGTGCATCTCGTTGGATGTTGGTAGTGTCACTCATTATAGCCTTGGCAATGCCAAAATCAATAAGCTTCAGTGAACCTCTCACAAGTAGAAAGTTTGCGGGCTTTAAATCTGAGTGCACAATTCGCTCCTCATGTATAGTGTTCACGGCTTCCAGCATTTGCTGTAAAATCAGATTATCAGTTTATTAATTCTTGAATGATTACATATCTAACACCTACACTTCCATATTTACATGCATCCCACGGATTGCTAACATATTTTCATGCATAATCTTATCACACAAGGTGCTAGATATGCAAATACATAAGAATTGTGTGGCATGCAAGTAAATTTCTCTATAATAAAATATAATAGAACTAATGACACCGTTTGACACGGGGCTGCAGGGGGCTGAACCGGGCTACCATCTCAGCAAGGGGTTCCGGTTCAACAAGGAGGTTGAATTGACCAGCCCTGATTAAGGTTGGAGGGCTGTACAGCCGCCGACATCCTCCTTTTCCCTTCTAAGGCTTGTATCCAATGGTGAGAATGTGCTCCAGTTATAACTCGTCCCGAGGTGGTGTGTATCTTCCCCTTTTCTCCTTGCTGCCATCTCTTCCCTGCACTCCCTTCCGCCTATTTCCCTGCCATCAAACCTCTCTGTCCTTATTGTGCCCCTCCCCCACCCCTCTCCCCATCTCCATCTTCTCGTCCTAACCACAATCCTACCAACACCCTTCGAGCTTGTCACTAACCATCCCATCCCCCTCACAATTGTCCACCGGACATCTCGCTCTCGCCTGGAGTGTCCTTTTATGTTAGTTATCATACATTTTCTATTTTGAAGAGTCATTGTTGTAACCTATTTGAATTTCAGCAATATTATTTCCATTTCAATTATGGTTTGGGTTACTCTGGTATCATTTGATATCAGAGTTACCCTAACACTAGTCGTATTCTAGACCGTACCCCCTTAATAAAAAATTTTCTTTTCTATTCCCAAACCATACCCAAACTTTGACCCAATCCTAATGTCCCATGCTGATTTTCAAAATCAGCAACCCTAAATCAAATTTTCACCCGTTTTCACCTCCCAACTCTAAACCCTGGTCATGTCACCAATAAGATACATACCCAAGCTTACCCGGGGAGACATACAACGAGAGATCCGTCGAATTCAGCGAAGGTTTGAGAACATTGAGGAATTAAACCCAGGGAGAAATTACCCTCGATCGTGACAGGGAAAGGCAAAGGTGCAAAAGAGACGAGAATTTCAACTCCTTCCATTGAGTAGAGCGTAGTTTGGCTAGTTGCAAATGAAGTTTTATTTGGTCGAACCAGAGAAACACACCATAGATCGTTATTTGGGGGGCTCTGAAACCCACTATTAACAATGTGGTGTAGCTGCAACCTTATTGGTAACTTGGAGATGTTCAGACCTTAGCATTGAAAGTAGAAAAGCAGCAAAAAACAGAGCAGGTAACCACCACTAGTCAGGCAACCACCCACAGTAGGAAACACCAGTAGGAGCAGGCCTCACACAGTTGAGAAAATTGGTCCGAATAAAGATAGAGCCACCCTTAGGGAGAAAACCTGAGAAGAGTAGCATCTACTATAGCACCCGCCATAAAGTGCTTCAGATGCCACAAATTTAAGCACATCGTCTTCAGTTGTCTGACGATCTGAGTTGTGTCTTTTACCGAGCAGAGCGTCGTGGAGGAGGTTGGCTATATAGAGACAGCTAAAGAATAGGGTGAGGTGTATCATCTTTCACTGGATGATGTAGAGATACCCATGATTCGACGAGTATTACAGACCGAAGATACAAGGGATTCGGAGTGGCTTCATCATAATATAGTCTACACTTGTTGCACCGTGAACAAAAATGTGACCAGTCCCATTATTGATGGAGAAAGCAGTAAAAACGTGACATCTACACAAATTGTGAAGAAGTTTGGCCTCATGACTCGGAGACACTCCTAACCACTTTCTCTAACATGGTTGAAGAAGAAGAACAATGTCAGCATTGACCAGAAATGCCTAGTGGAGTTTATGATTAGGAGCTAGCTACGAGATCAGGTGTGCAGCTAGCTTGTCGTACGACCTCTCTGTCCTTACTGTTACCGCTAATTCTCCTCTCCCTGTTTCTCACCGACAAATACCCAGGAACCTCCCTGGTTATTGCAGCAAACATGCCCAGTCCTCTCAGAATTGTGGCCAACCCTTTGCTCCATCCCTAAAGCAACCGTAGACCGCCCCCACACCACTTTGTTGCTGCGCAAATCCATCTCGTAACCCCATCTGCAACCGCACCTATCCCTCCAGACTTCCAACAATCTCGCCTAACCCCCAATCCTTCCATAGCTGCTACCAAAACCCCCCCTCTCCCTCTTGTCATAACCACAATCCTACCAACACCCTTCCAACTTGTTGCTAGCCATCCCAGGCCCCTCGCAGCTGTTCACCGACCATATCGCCGTTGCACTGGGGAGTGAATGTCCTTTTATGTTATTTTGTTGTATATTTTCTGTTTTGAAGAGTAACCATTGTAACTTATTTGAATTTCAGCAATACTATTTCAGCTTCGATTGTGGTATGGGTTAAGTCCGATTTCACCATTCTAGGGCTCCTAAAATGTGTATTAGAACACCAAAAAGCGTTAAGTTTTAGGATGGGTAATGGGAGTGGGAGGATGGAAGGTGGTTTCGAAGTGAATGGGGGCTGGACAGCGAACCGAGAGCGGGTAGATGACAGTTTTCTGCTGTAAAAAACAGATTGCAACGAGTGTCACAGCTGACAGGCCAAAAACCGCAAGCAAACAGCAAATCGGCGAGATGCAGGCGGCAAGTGGCTGACACCAAATGAGTCTTTTCTTAAATAAGAAAGAATAAATGTAGAAATATCATAATTTGACGATCAAAAAGGGACCATCAAGAAATTTGAAGTATTGTAGGCTAAAGGGTTGGAGAAGTATAATGCATAAACCAACTTCTAACAATTCAAGTAAAGTTCATTCGAGATGGGAAAATTTGGGGATCTTCCATTGATTTTCAATTTTTTTTTGCCGCAAGACACCATTCGTGGATTCTAGCGAACCACAACTTAATTATCACGAGATTTCTAGTGAATGATTCCACAAATCTTCCAAATGAGATTCTAATAGTCTTCCCTTCAAAGTAATTCAAAATAAAAATTAGGGGCATTTACATACAAACCACCCAATTCCTATGTATTTACATATCTAACACCTGAACTTCAATTTTTTACATTTATATCACCAAAAAATTTCATATCACATTAAAAAAATACCACCATTTTAACTTTTTACACCTTTTCATGCATAGGTTTGGTGGCATGTAGGTAAAAATTGAAGTATAAGTGTTAGATATGTAAATACATAAGGATTGAGTGTTATGTATGTAAATATTCCTAGCAATTAATCCTCCTCTACATCAAACATTCTTCTTCCCCGATTCATTTTGAACCAATTTATTATTTTTGCAGCAATGCTACCTTCCATGAATAAAATTGACTAAATACTAGAAGTTAGCAAGTTTTGTCACAGAAAAAGGTTGATTTGATTATAGCAATTAAAGCATCGCATAGAGCTTCAATTCGATAAAACTTAACAGATGCATGAAGAATTTGTGCAACATTAAAATGAGTACCTGCCAATAAAATCTCAACCAATTCTCATCTATATTCCATGCTGAGCCCTCCATATCCTTACACTTCTGCATAAGCATGTGAGCCAAATCAATCTCACCATACTCGAGCACCATGTAGATGTATTCCTCATTTTTAATCCTTCCATCCTTTGAAGTTATGGATCCCTCCATAGCTTCTTGCAGCAAAGTTTTATCTGTTACCTAAGAAATTCAGTTAACAAACATTCAAGTAAAATACCAAAAAAAAAAAAAAAAAAAACTTAA
>NEWO01000019.1:514699-593943 GCA_003013225.1 Phalaenopsis aphrodite | reverse complement strand
GAAGGAGAAAGTATTGAGTTCGTGCGTTCGTGTGGGAGAGAAAGCTAAAGCCTGGCTTTCGATCCGGAACTCTCGTTAGTAGGAAGAAGCTCCCTTGTGCACAGTGGGCAAAGTGGCAGTTTCTCGTGCGCTAAGTAGGGCGACCGGCTGGCTTTATAAATGTAAGTTGATTTATTTAAGTTATTATATTATTTGAAATCAAGCTTAAATAAATTTCAGTCAGGTACGAAATAAAGGTTAGGTTTAATTCTAAAAGGATTCAATAATAACTTTGATTTCAATAATTAAATTTTAAACTTTAAAGTGTTGAAATTCTAATTAAAATATTGTGATACAACAATAATTCATAATTAAATTAAAACACAATTAAGTGATAATTGTATATTTTATATTTTATAGGTGAGAAACTGATAGAACTTAAAAGAAAGCAAATTGTATATCATCAAGTGAGTGCTCATATTATGTTTACTAAAGTAATATTTTGTTTATTATCGACCAAATGCATTATTGTTTCTGTTATAGTACTATATATCCATAATTTACAATTCTAATAAACTTTGTGCATGTTGTACGAATGACATGTGATCTGTTTTACTTAATTTATTATTGAATCATGTACTATAATAATAACATCTATGCAGTTGAGAATGAAATTTATTATTAAAAAGAAATTATTTTTATAATATGCTTCTATGTGCATGTTTGGTTGTGATAGAGTTACTCACTGATGGTATTAATGGGGGGAACACTAAGATATTAATGTACGTATTATGAAAAACATATTGATATTGATGTCTTAATTGACACAATTTTTATGTGATGCTCTTGTGGCAGTTGTAATTATATATAATAATATTGATATGCTATTGATATAGTAAAATTATTTGAATAGCATTAAATATTTTTATTGATTTATTAAAAGCTTGACTGGTATACATATTTTTTATCACTTGTATTACTGTGATTTATAAGTATGAATGTTCACTAGCTTGTTTAGCTTATTGTTATTTTAAACTAATTTTTCAGGTTAATCAAGAAATTGACGATGAGTGTTAGAAGAGATAATGTTTATAAAAGACGTAGATATTATATAGCGAGTTAATTTTAAATATATTGGTTTAATTTAATTTGATTGATGACTCTTCCATTTGTTAAATTGTAGATGAACATAGAAAATTTAGATCTCAACGTCCGACCGACTGTTCTCATCTTAGTTATTTCCAAGTTTTGAATCGAGTTGTAACGTTTTTTATAAGAAAAAAAAGATATTTAATCATATTGTCACTTCATGAGACATGATAGAAAAGATAATCACTCCTCATGTCTTTAGCAAAAATCAATTAACATATTTTACAAAGGCTTTAGGACAACCCTATTTCTCTTATCATTGTAAAAAGCTTGATCTTCGTGATACATGAGCTGCAAGTTGAGGTGAAGTAAACTTGAATAGATTTTACCATATACAAAGTTATCAATTATTCAACATTGTCTTTGCTCTATAATATATTTTCATAATTGTGGATATTCCATGTGATATTTTCTTTCTATTTTATCTATTGTATTTGCCCATATATAAGCATTAATATTATAGTAAAAGAAAAAAAAAGGTAGTTTTCAAATATCTTAACAAAATTAAATAATATCCTCACTTGTTTTACCACAAATAAGTATGAAAATATAGATTGTTATTTTAATTTGGAAGAAGTCATGTAATACATGGACTATGGAATATCACTTGTTTTGCTTGAATTTTTCTTTCATTGAGTGATATTATGTAACGGATGACCATCTCAAAAAATAGTAAATGTGACAAAATCCAAACCAAACTCACATTTTATTGTGAAATTTTCATTTCTCCCAAACACAACAAAATATTATTTTTCTTGAAATTTTCCTTTTGGTTCATTGTGGGGTTCTTAGGTTGCAAGTATTTAAAATACATGTGTATTACGAAAGCAATTTAAATTAAATAAGATGTGTTTGGAATAATTAGACACATTTTGTAAGTTGTAATTTTTTTTAATTGTCTGGAAATAAACTAAATCTAACTTAATTTTAAAAATATTATTTCACATGCACATTTTATATTAATATAATTTTTGAATTTAGTTTAAAGAGGCGTAGAACATGACATCGGTGGGTCAACAATGGCGGTTTCAAGTATGATGTAGATGCCATGTGTGAGGACAACAACACTTCATAAGTGCATGAAGCGGGGAGATAAAAAGTGCATGAAACAAGGAGGCACAAGCCATTAAACAAGGAGGTCATGAAAGTAAGGTTGTCAAGATGCAAGTACATGGACGACAGAGTGGCAGGTTTGTGAGAGTGGGTATGCCTAAGGCCCTAGACAATGACTGCAAATGTTCGACAAACTAGTCATGACTTAACTTTGTTATAGCTCATTCACAATCATTTAATTAACCAGCATTAAGAAGTTAAACACATTTATACATGCTCAACTGATAAATGAACGACCATGAATAATTTGGTATTTAATTTAAAATTATGAATAATATTATTTAAAACTTGCAAACAACCACGGTAAAACTAAGGCTCGATAAAATAACCATTTAAGAATCAATTATAAATTTAATTAATTTGTGATTATGTGAGAATTTTGTTTTCTTTTCTATATAAGATTGTTTTTGTTTATGAACACAAACTATTGTCTTATACCCGTTAAAATGCCTTTTTATTTAATAGTGTATTTAATTAAAATCTCTTTTTAAATTCAATAGGCTATTCATTCATAAGCTCAATAAAACTTATTCAGCTAACTAACAAGCTACTCACTAATGTTGCTCATTAATAGGCTTGGTAAAGCTGGTTTGATTAGCTAACGAGCCACACTCAAACAAAGCTCAAGTAACTATTATTTTAAACAAATGGAATTTGAATACCACTAAAAGCAAACTCGAGCTTAACTAGGATTTTGGCAAATGACCTCAAGCCCAATAAGCTCCTGCTCAGCTCGACTAGATTCATTTGACTTCCAAGCCTCAACACGAGGTAGTGTGGGCAAGGTTACACAGATGCAAGGTCATGGGTTCACTAGTGAACAAAGAATTAGAAATTTGCCTGATACTGGCAAATTCTAAATTCATAAAAAAATGAGGTATTAAGGGTAGAAAAAATCATCTATTTATAAGTATAGTACATTCCTAATACATCAAAAAAAACATTTGAAACATATCAACGTAAAATAATAATAATGGAGTGTTTAAAAGAAGAGTAAATTTTCTACCTCATAATCAATGAGTTGAATGATATTGTTCTTCCCCTTCAGCTTGTGCAAATATCCAACCTCTTGACAAAATCCATAAGCTGTCGAATAATCACGGCCTTTCAACTTGATCTTTTTAAGGGCATATATAATACAATCTGCTGATATAACTTTGTGCACTTCACTACTCCCTCCGCTTCCTATTTTTCCAAGTTTTTGATATAGCTTTCCATTGACATTAAAAAATAAATTGGGATCATACTTCTTTCTCCGAGAGGATTTTTCAACATTGCTTAGCTGAGGGGGGTTGATATCTGGTTTTGAGGTTGGATTAATTGTTGAAACAGCCTGAGACTGCAAGCAATCAGCATTATATGATACTTCTCTCTTCACCATGTCTTCACTGTTATGAAAAACTTGCTTATCCTGCATTGACGACCCTTCAGAAATCATGACTCTTTTAGTGTTTGGATGAGGAGGACCCAATATACCTAGTAAGTTCTGTGATGCAGACCCTACCATTTGTGTGGAAATTGCACTCTGTTCTAGCGAAGGAGCACTTGTGCTCTGAAATGTTGGGCATGAATGGACAGAAATTGTTGTCACGCAGGAAGAGCACGCTAGTGTTGTACACCGTGTTCCTGGTTGAAAACAATTTTGTTTGTGGTTCTGCTCCTTCACCTTGTCCATGGCCCCAGAAAAGTGTACCCCAGAGCCAGAGATTTCCATGTTCTGAGCACCTTGTTGGTAAAGACCCTGCTCGTCCACATTTATCCTGTTCCCGGAAACACCTTCATCGACTGTCAATGCAAGAAAATGCACGTAATAAGATAGTGTCGCCCATTCCACCATCATTTCTCAATTGTGTAAGAATATCTTCGTGAGAAGAACTAAGAGAAAAAACTATGTAAACAACCAGTCAATTGTATAAAAATAATGCTACATGTATCGCATGCTAAAAAGAGTGGAACTGTTTTTATTTGATAAGTGTCTGATATGTTAAACAACTTACTCTGAAATGTTTGCTGCTCGCTGAAGGCAGAAGAAGGTTGAATCTGCTTCAATCCATCATTGGCCAGAACAACTTCAGACTTTGAATCTAATGAAGATGGAAAGGCGGCCAAACTTGCTTCTTCCCGAACTCTGGCAATCTCTGCATCCCGATCAAAGCTGTTCGATTTAATCTTCGGTTCATGAGCACCAGTCAAGGTACAACTATCAGATGGAGGAGTGAGAGACGAATCATTTGGAGTCGTCCTCATTTCTGCTGGTTCTTCGCTCATCAATCTTGTTGCTCCTTCCGGTACTAGGGTTTGGCGCACGTCCTTGGCAGCATTACTTTGGCTCAATGGAAGCACAGAAGTAATACTACGCATCGATTGTTTCCCCAGAGGATCTATCATACGAACGGGCCGCGCAGCTGAACACCACATTGCAAAACCAAAAAAACACAAGCAATCAGCGAAAATCACAAAATTTAACCTTCCCAACTTAACAGAATTAACAAAACATCAAAGACTACAAACTAAAGCCCTAGTTGGACTAAAACAAAACAATGCATCAATAAATAGAAAAGAAGAGAGTAAGCAATATTAACCTAGAGGTCTGCGATGCTTCAACACAGCGTGAACTTGGCGGAGAAAATCGGGCGGACTAGCTGAGGAGTAAGAAGAAGAGGAGGAGGATGTCAGACTCGTTCCTCCGGTGATCTGACGAGAAAAGTTGCTTGTCGGCACCGGTTGCGGAAGATTATCCTTCCTCTCCATTGACAGTAGATCGCTTCCGCATTTCCACGGGAACGAGAAAGAGGGCAGCGGATCAAGAACGTCGACGCTGGTAGACAGTTTGGGCTTTGGCCATCGGAAAAAGTGGAAGGTCGGGTGCTGTTATGTCGTTTTAATGGAGGTTGGAAGGAAGAACTCTGCCGGAACTGCTGCGAAGAAAGGAGAAAAAATATAACTGTGGAAAGTCTCCACCAGGGGTGTAAAGGAGCAGACACGAGCTAGTCCAGACTCAGCTCTTGTTTGTCTAGTTTATATTTCGAGCTCAAATGTGTTCGTGTTCGGCTCGTTTGCTTAGCAAGCCGAACACAAGCCGTTCACGAATAAATAGTCTTTTTGAAAACCCTAATCACGCAGTCTTAAATAAGATGTTAAGGATTGGAACAAGATTTAAAATATCATTTAAATTTAATTTAATATTCTTTATTCTATTTTCATCATTAATAGTTTTAATTGATTATAAATCTTTGTAGCCTTGTAGTCATTATTTCAAGCCAAAACGAGCTGAACACGAACGAACAAATATTTGTTCGTGTTTTTCGTGTTGTTCGAACAAATATTTGTTCGTGTTCGGCTCGTTAACTTAACGGACGAGCCGAACACGAGCTTCGTAATGAGCCGAACACGAGTTGTTCGCAAACAACGAGCCGTTTTGACAGCCCTAGTCTCCACTAATAATATCTTGACATTTGATATATTCACATTGAGTCAAGGTATACAAACTTATGTTTTTAGGGTAAGTGGGTACAAATTTTATATTTATTTGTATCTTGACTGGATTAAGATACCTCATGGGACACATTGTTATTGGAGTCCGAATACATCCATATTACGCACTTAATATTTTTTTCATAGAAGAGTAGTGAGGCGGACATTTGAAAGCTTGGTGCGATGGGTACTTTTGAGTTTGGGTAGGTCGGGTCCAAGCTATATTCTTAGGCTTAGAGTATGCATACGTAGTAAACCAATGAGATAAATTATTAGAAACATAAATTTTCAAATTTACACACGAGCATTTTATTTTTTAGCATCACAAATAAGTAGTACTAATAATATTTTTAAAAGTAAAATGTAATTTTTAATGCATCAATTTATCTTTTACTTCGATTGAGGCATTTTGAAGAACGACAATATGTTTGATCCGTTTGAGAAAGTGGAGTATGTAGACAATCATCTTTGTACAGTACTTGTCATGTTGGATTTCATTTTGATCATCTTCTACTTATCTGAAAGTAAAAGATGAGGTGAATATTATTATGAAATGTTTTAAATTCTAATTTTTGTAAATTAGAAGTGTGTATATTAAAATAAATTAATATTAGGCAACTTAATTTGGGGAGATTGAATTATATGACCTTTATATACTGTAAAATAAAAATTGAGGAGATCTAAGTATATTTTCTTTCCAACATTTGAAATATTTATATTTTATATAACATTATCCTCTCTTATTTATAAGATGGACTGTGGATGATTTAGTTGTGTTGTGTTTCAACAATTATTTGGCCAATGTTTTTCCATTCAACCCACCTATTGATAGTGGAATAACATTAATTTGTGGACTCAAACGAATTTGTGATGAACCATGTAAGTCACACCGTATTTGATTTATTTTATTTTATTTTATTTAATTTTTTTTATTTGTATTCCACATTGCTTTGCTCAACAAAAAATGACCCTAAATAAAATTTTTCTTTTTGTATAGACTTAAATATGAATTTACTAAATCTAACTTTTATGTGGATTTAACGAATTTAGCTTTGAAAAAAAAGCCACACTGGAGATCTCACATTAACATACCAAATATCCACGTCGAACGAATTTAAATGGATTTAACCCTAATTGATCCAAATAATATTCTTGATCTAATATCATCTAGATTTAATAAATTTGGATTTACCATATTTACTAAATCATATATAACTTAAATCAAAGTTGCAGCCAAATAACCTTTTAGTGTTCATAGAACTTGCCACAGCTGAAAGGAGTAGTTCTTGTAGGTGTTTATAAGTCGGGTTATTGTGGAGGCATTCTTAATTTGAAGTTCCCCACAAAGACATTTTTTATTGTTCGTAGCTTAGTTGATTGTATTTTTTTTGCTACTTCAATAAATCAAGAAAAAAAAACAAGAGTTATACGGACAATTTAAACACAGACACACACATACACACATACATACATACACACATACATATATATATATATATATATATATATATATATATATATATATATATATATATATATATATATATANATATATATATATATATATATATATATATATATATATATATATATATATATATATATATATATATATATATATATATATAAAGGCACAACTGCTCAAATTTAAATAGAATTTCATTTTATCTCATTTAGACATATATTTTCTATATTTCATGTGTAAGTTTATATTGTCGGTTGTATTCTTGGTTTATTATAAAAATAATGCAGAATTTTTTTTTTAATTCTAACACTTTATCAGTGAAACAATACAACAACAACAACAACAAAGCCTTAATCCCACTACGTGGGGTCGGCTACATGAATCTTTTTTTCTCCATTGCGTCCTATTTAGTGTCATATTTTCATTTAGTTCTAATAAATTTATCAGTGAAACAATAAAGGGAAAAAATACTATGTACGATTTTAGTACATTTGAAAATTTCTCCCACTTTGATTTGAATGTATTTATAATTTGGTTGATTTAGATGAATTACAAATATACAAGTTATGTAAAATGTCAATTATAATTAATTGCTACTTCTCAATTTCCACCATTGCAAATATTAGTTACTGTGATTTTTATCATCGCCGTTAACCACGACAACCACACATTGTAGTTTGCCACCGCTACCACCCGTCTACACTAGTCATTATGTTTTACATTGTATATGTATTGTACTCATCTAATATATATATATATATATATATATATATATATTTCCACTGTATTCAATCAGACAATTATATTTACTTTTCAACTCGATATATTTATTGTTTACTTATTTTTTTAAACAAAGTAAAAAAAAACACTTAAAATTACTCTTTTTGTTTAGTGTAATTGATATGTCTTTCAACATGTTTACTTTTCTTTATATTTAACATTTGTTTTTGAATGAAATTGCACTTTAAAGAAAGATATTCTTATGTTTATATTGCATGTATAACGGGTAGAATAATTGGAACGAATTGGAACTAAAACATAGCGCAATAGAGGCAAATGGAGTAAAAGAGTGTTGTCAGCAAACTGGCTCTTAGGCGCCACCTTTTGGGCGCCAAAGCGCTGCTCCACTCCATATCACATTGGCGCCAAGTTCTGGGCGCTTAGGCACCGGAGTTCTCCCAGCAAACTGAGAAAGCAGCACCTAGGCGTCGCAGACTAGGCGCCAAGGCGCTGCCAAATGTCAAACCAGTTTCAACACGACTTCAAAGGTTATTTAACACATGCCGACAGTTGGAAATGTACTTTTTGGCATTTTCAAGTCATATAATTCTCCAGGAACACCAAGAGGTCGAGCATTACAACATTGCAGGAAGGACTTGGATTCATTGTTGGAGGAACCTTTCAACTCTTTTCAAGGAGAAATGTTAAGTATCGTGTTCTTATTTGTTTTGGATTTGTTGTAAACACATATTTAGTGTATTTATTTTGTTAAAGGATTCCATTGTAATCTTCATGCTTTATGGGTAGTTTGCCTTTACCTTTCTCCTGTGATAAATATGTAGGATGCGTTGAATGCTTTTAGAATTGGATCTAATACTAATGTGTTGATCTTTTCTTCTACACTTCATTTACTTTTTTTACTGGCCATATGAATTGTTAAAATTTATTGTGAACCCATAAAGACTCAGAAAAGCTATGCATAAACAACTAGGAGATCACATTGAACTAGTGAGTGAAGGAAAAGTACTTCATAGGGCAATGCAAATAGAATAGGAGATAGGTTTTGATGGGTAGAACTTGGGAGTTTCTAGGGTGATAGGCAAAAACCCTTATCAAGTTAAACCAAACTTCTTTACGCACTCGAGTATGGTAAACAAGATATATGCCCATATTTGTCTCTAGCCATATTAGCAATTCTCGGTATTTGATCCTACTATCCACTCAGGCAATCACAAGAGAAAGGTAGCTTTCATATCTTGTAATTCACCAAACCAATTGATATAAATAGATTTAGCTTTAGACTTAGTGTTGTAGTTTATGACTAATTGTTAGAAAAATCATTGTAACTTGCCTTCCAAACTAAGACCTTAGCGTATTAGACTAGAACTTCAACTAAAGAACTCATTACCCCCTTCCCTGTGGGATCAACAATCCGGATTCAATAGAGCCCTACATTACTGAAACGATACACATACTTGAGTGAGAAATCCCATTGAGTAATAATACATAATTTTAAGAACTCAATTAACTTGCCAGGGAGCGGTTCAAGTTTCTGTCGTCATTGTCAGGACTTACATTATTGTAATAATCGTTGGGGCGGATCAGTAACATACCGAGCTGTTTGCTTACCCTGATTGTTTTTGCATATTTTCATGTAAGGACTCAATAAAGTGAACTGCTAGTATTTGGTGATATAAGTATATTTTATAACTAAATTTTGTGATCATGATAAATATGTATGTCTTGTTAGGATTATTAGAAAATCATGATCATTATATATAAATATTTTAGATGTAAATAATTTTGATATATAAAAAAATAAAATTTTGATGATATTTAGTTTTTTTTACTATTATCGGTGACTTAGTGGCTCTGTGTAATAAGAGATAAAAGAAATTTTATTCCAGATAGATCTTGGGCAAAACACTCTTTTGTTCTCTCGACTTGATATAATCTATTAACGTCTATGGGTTATATCAAGTCGGGTTGTAACATTGGTAGTGGGAAACGTTCTTCGAGTTTTTGGTCTAGAACAAATTTGAAATTGGCTCCTTCTCTTCTCCTTACGGTCTTTGTCCTTTCTTTCATGAGGAGAGTAGGGCTCTGTATATAAAGCCCATTGACATTTATGGCAGAATGCTAATTTTTTTTATATATATATTTAATACTTATTTTTTTTATGAAACTACACATAAAAGGAATGTATTTCTATGTTTTTTTGCAGGTATCAAGAGTAGGAGATTTAGAGCAAATTGTAGCAGAAAATAGAGTAAAAATGAGGCGAATGGAGCAATGATGCAAATAGTGAATTGGCACCTAGGCGATAGCTTTCTGCGTTTAGGCGTCATGACACATATGGGCGCTTAGATGCTAGACTACACCAAACTTGTTCCCACAAATAGAGAAGCCTGCACCTAGGCGTTGCAGGTTGACACCTAAGCACCAGTGATTTTTTGGGCATTTCTGAGGAAGTGGCGCCTAGGCATCAAAACTGTCTTGGACTATTTTTTGTAGCAGTTATGCACGACGATGGGTTTTAATTCCAGGGGCAAACAGTTCAAAATGAAGAAGAAGAATGCTTTGGGAAGTCGAGGAGAAAGCATAGGAGTGCAGAAGAGGAAAGGATAGATCTAGTTTTTTTTTTTTTTTTTTTTTTTTTTGCATTTCCTTTGAGAGATTTGAGTGAAATTGTAAGAGTTATTGTAACGGTGCAAGGACTTGAAGATCACTTGGGGAGGAGTGTCACTTCTTTTATAAGGGAGAAAGATAAATGTTTTATTTTATAGTCTTGTATTAGTGTAAATTCATCTTGTATGATTTTGCTTTATTATAAAATGATGAATTCTTGTGTTTACTTCATGCATTGTGAGTAGATCCATTGTACATTCCACTTTTGATGAATTGGTAATATGTGTAGGTAGGTGAATACATTTAGAATGAATTATCAATTATTATTATGATGGTTTTTACTTCACAGATTATTTACGTATCGATCTGGTCATTTGATAGGTTAAAATCTGTTCTGAATTCATATAGATCCAGGAGGGGTATGACTTTAACAGCTAGTGAAAACCACATTGTTCCATAGGGTGAAGGAAAAGTAATTCGTAGATCTGTGCAAATATATAAGGAGATAAATTTATTGGGGGTGACTTAGAGTTTTCTAAGGTGACAGGTAGAAACACTTACCTAGTTAAATCTAACTTCTTTATGTGCTCGGAAGAGGGTAAAGAATATAAATACTCCTATTTGCCACAAATTTCAATGTAAATTTTAAGTGTTCTGCTCCTACATAAATTACTTCTTTCATTTTAAGGGGAGGGTATGTTTCATGGCTTGTTTCCTTTTAACTTCTTTAACCTTAGTAAAATTAGCTTTATAATAAATTTGTAGGATTCGTGATAATTTGATAGAATTCACTAGTACAACCTAAATTAAATTTATTTTCAGGCTAAGACTTTTTATATTTAATTAGAACTTTTCTTATGACTTTAAAATTAATTGTCTTCCCTGTGGGATTGATATTGTGGACTAAAGAAAATCCAATATTATTTGAACGATACGTGCACTTGTGTAAAATACATAGTGTGTAGTATTAAATTGTGGAAAAACTTTAATTATAAAATCTATAAATCATATTTTAAACTTAAAGTATTTTATCCTAAAACACTAGGGCATCCGATAAGTCAGTCACCCATGAGTGACCTCTACTATAAATAATGAAGGAATCCATTTACTCCATCGAACAACATGAAGAGATTCTTGCAATCAAATTGAGTGTTGTGGAAATTTTAATATCTTAATGATGTTAAAATGGAGTGATATTAGGCTCATTGGACGTGTTTCATTGAGACACTCAATTTGATTATATGTTTGTGAGATTTGAAATTATTTGACCATTCTATTAGCCACTCAAAGCTTCCAAAAGTGGTTTAATGAGTTGATTTGAGCCTTTTAAACTCATATTAAACCAATTTTGGTGTCATTGCGTTCGATCGTTGAGTTGGTCAGCTTGACCGCAAGTTTGTTGAAATAAGTGTTTTGGATGATTTTAAATTTGAGTTTCAATATTCATGCTAAAAAAATGCTTTGAGATTCATGTTGACCACTTCGAGGTTCGTAATAAATGACAAAATTTATAGATGATGTAGCAATCTTGGTGTCATGAATCTATGTGTATGAAAAGTTGTAATTCACTTTTAAAAATAAAAAGAGACATATTTTTTATCTCGTTGGATCCTTTTAGGACATTGGGTCATGTACTGTTCATGAGATCTAACAACTCTGGGAAGTTTGTCCACGTGCACGTCCCTCCTCTCCCTCCAAAGGCGGAAGAGTTTATCTACTTATATGACTCATAAATGACTCTCTGCCCTCCAAGGACCATACAAAGAGAGAAGAAAAGAATAAAAGTATAGTTTGAATAATATGAAATCTATCCACGATACTCCAATTAAATAATGTTGACATGGGTATTAGGTGACTCATAAAGGTGCATTAGTCTTGGACATGCATCCATTCTTTAACGATGACATTCACTTTGGCCATTAGTTGATCGCGATGGACACTTGTCGTGAGATCCACAGGTTGCTTCGACAGTTAGTACGCACGTCAACATGTGAGCTTGGTAGACCACCTCAATAGTTAATTTGTAATGATAATATTTTTGGGGGAGATGAACTTTCTAGGTCCACGAGGCCTATGGACATATACATTGGTTCATAAAACCATTTATTCCTATACAAATATGATATTAAAAATTTGAGCGATATGAACATAAATTTGTTTAGATGTTAGGTATCTTAATGCATAAAGATATAAAATTAGGCAAATAACTTATCCAAACTAGCACATCACAATAGGAAAATCTGAAGGTCATGTAGGACGACAGCTTATGAGGCGTTAGTGCTTTTTGTGAATGGTGTAGGGAAAAAATTTGCGTACATAAGACGTACGCAGAGCTGCGTACGTCTGTAACCTGCAAACAGGTTAAAGGGAGGATTTCAGGAGGTTATAACTGCGTTATACCCCTGTAACCTCCCTGTAACCTACCTGTACCTTCGAGTAAGTTTTGAGCTTCTGTTTTCATATATAGGTAGGTTACAGGGAGGCCTCCTGAAATCCTCCCTATAACCTGTTTGCAGGTTATAAACGTACGCAGCTCTGCGTACGTCTTATGTACCACAAATTTTTTTCATGGTATAGATGTGAAAAAATTATTAGATCCGGATGAATTTTGTGCGGATTAGATGGATAAATTTGTTTTTTAATATTAATGATATTCATATACTACAATATCATTAATATAACTGATCATAATCATTCACAAGCTGCTCAACCGGCACCGATTTTCCGGTTACGTGTCGGTCGAAAATACTATAAATGGCACGACGACACTACTGCTAAGTACGTGGAGGTGCTCTTCCGGCCTCGCATGGCTTCTCTCTTCTCGCTCTCCTATTTCCTTCAAAACTCTCGTCCTATCCTCTACCCAAACCCTAATTATAGTTTCCGATTATCTTCACCGCGCCCGAGAACGTTTTGGCGCTGCGTGAGGGCGAACGGCGAGAGTGACAGCCCCTCACCGCCGCCTCTTACGGTAGAGAAGAGATCGCTGGCCATGGTTACTGGTGAGCTCTTCTTGGGACTCGCATCGAAGCTTCTTAGGATCCGAAGCTCCTCGGCTGGGAGTACCGTCGTTGTGTCGGGGGAGGAGGAGGCGGCCGGCTATTCTGGGAGTGGGAGGAGTGTTAAGTCGGTGGTGGAGGAGCCCGTGATTTGGGAGCAGAGACCGGAGGATTTGATGGCTGAGAGGGAGAGGAAGAAGGCGACGAGCCCAGGCTTTAGCTTCTCTGCCGCTGGGTTGCTGTTTCCTTACCATCTCGGTGTTGCTCGGCTTCTTCTCGAGAAAGGTTATATTAAGGTTGTCCTTCTGATCTTTTGTTGCACGATGATTTTTTAGAATTTTGTGTGTAATTGAGAAGACTGTATTATTGAATCATTGGGAATGGCATGAACGTCTTATTTGCAGTGCTTATTATTGAGGTCTTTATGATGCTTGAAAGAGTTAGTAGAGCGGTAATCTAATAGCCAGCCTCTCAAAATATGAGAACCTGTGAGGCAAGCATAAACTCCGAGGTCTTCATTTACTAAAATGTAATTTGATTAGAGCAGAACTCTCAAGGAAAAAAAATGAACACGTCGTTTGAGTAGAGCTGTATAACCTTTCATTTTGTGTGTTGGCAATCAAATCACAGAGACAACAAATGAAACAGAGTGAACCCATTTCATTAACTTGATTTAGGAATTTTTGTATCCAAGCTGATGAGCTACAACTACGACTATCACTATTACCCCTAGTAACAAGCTCTATGAAGGTTCAAACGGTAATCTGCATCATTGTGGGCTGGGATGCGTGGCAGGTGGCGGCGGCAGCAGCAACAAGTTGTTGTTTGCAGTGTATTTGGAAATCACCCAAATCTAACGAATTTAGAGTACCCCAATTTTGAATTGTAGGGCAAATTCCAGATTCACTAAAATTTTACACTACATTCTGTTTTTATCTAACCAAATGCTAGAATTTTGAAAATCTCTGCATTTGGTTTACTGCAAATAAAAGGAAGCAAACAGCCCTGAAATTTGACTCAAAAGTAATTTACTTGTTGGAGGAGTCAGTAAGAGTAGATATCCGTAATTTTTTGGGGCCAAGGGAGGATGATTGACGAGGTTTCAATATCTCTAAGCTCCTATTAAACCCTCCATTAACTTATCATGTGTGCTCAGGAAATCAAACTGTTTTAAGATACTTGATATTCAGACTTCGGATTAAAAACCAAGCACTGACTTTTGAATGTGACCGTAACACACATTTTGATTGAAATTAACCTTTCAGAATGAAAACATCATTTATAACATTATCTTATTTGTTACTTATGCGCTTACTTTTTCCTTGGTTAGGAAACTACTCCATTAGCTGGTTCTTCGGCTGGTGCAATAGTTTGCGTGGTGATTGCTTCAGGAAATAGCATGAAGGATGCTTTGCATGTTACCAAGATATTGGCTGAAGATTGTCGACTCAATGGCACGGCATTTAGGCTTGGAGTATGCAAAACTTGCTTCCCCTTTCCTCCCTTTTACTTCCAAAAATATATCAATTTTGTAAAACTATTTGTGGTCACAAGCTCCCTTTTCGTCATTGCTATTTTGTTGTTGCAGTTTGTAATTCTTATTTTGACTATAAATTTATTGCGTACCATTTTTAGTATATATGTACTTCAATAGCACGATATCTTCTTAATTGAGAAAATTTAACTTGTTGCTATGAAAGAATTTGATTATAGATCAGAAAATTGCTCAGTCATGCTATTCCTGTTGAGTATGAATATTTTGCAGCATATTTTGTGGATTAATCTCATTCGGAATATATGATAAATAATTTGAGAAATATGTACTGGTATATTTTTTTCGATTCTTTAATCATAGAAATGTATGGTGTTTTTCACATAGAATATTCTTTTGACAGTTAAGTTAACAAAATTCCCTACTTTTAGATAGATATCTAACTCATCCCCAATGTTTTGTGCTGTTTTTTAAGGTTCATATATCATCACATTTACTGGATTATATATTATGTAGTTCAAATTAGGCCTATCAAAATAGAGTGAAGTTGAATTATAAAAAGGAGCTTAACCAAACCACTTTATATGGCCTTTTAGCCCATTTATATTTTTTTTGGATTTTAGGCATTATTTTTTTACTTTAATTAATATAAGTATAATGTCATCCTCATTTTAGGTGATATGAATGAATACTATTTTTAGGGTTTGTTTCTTTATAAATACTATTGGTTCTATGGATTGCTTGATAGAAATTATTGAATGAACGTTTTTGAAGCCAATTAAGTGTTTTCAAATTTAGCCAAGTTGTATTTGTGTGTCAGTTCAATTTCTGTGTAGAGAGGTTCTCTTCCTTCTTTCTCCAAGTTGTGTATATGGAGTTCCTCTCTTTAACCCGTTTTTCCTTTCTTTTCTTTTTTCTTTTATTTCATTCATAAACTCTCCATCAATTATGAAAAACCGACAACAATGCCAACAACATTCGACGGTCAGAAGTATCAGAAAGAACAGACAACGACGTCAAGAACATTTGATTTGTCATAAGCATGAGAAAGACAACGACACTAAGAGCGTTTAATCGGTCAAATACATAACGAAACAACTGATAACGATGTCAAGAATGTCTGATCGGCCAAAAACATAACAAAACAATCAATAACGACGTCAAGAGCGTCCAATAGGGTGTAGAACTGCAGACTTACCTCTGGGGAGAGCAACTACAAGGCATCCCTTTGGGGCGAGCAACCCTGGGGCTCTCGTAGGTGATGATGGAAGTACTAGAATCGAGCATGAAAAGTGTCTAACAGGGAATATCAATAGCAAATTATGCATTCAAGACTTGTTTGATTTATAAATTTTCTTATTTTTATTGTAGTTATCACTATAAAAAAGCAAGAAAATTGAGAAATTTAATATGCATATTCAAAAATGGTATGTACGAATCTCGCGACAATCCTGTAGTCAGCCATCTCACTTTAGTCGACGTCCAAGCTCTCTCCACCTCACTTCAGTCGACCGACCAAGCTTTCTCACCCTCAATCATCTCACTTCAGTCGATTGACAAACATGGACATGAAAGTCTTCATCGATCTCGAAACGATCCAACGGTGGAAATAAAAATAACTAAAATGCATTTTATTTTTCTCTTCAAAGCATAGCCAAATATGTAATTTTTTGTATATTTTTTACTCCTATCTTCTATAAATGAGAGGGCTTCATGATGTAAAAGAGATCCTTTTTTGGGGATTTCAATTTTAACATATATCTTCAACAAGCCTGGGAACACCTTATTTCCCATGTCGGGAAAGTCTTCCACTCCTCTTCCTTCTCTCCCACTTTCTATTCCTTGGGCCCAACCTACCAGACAGATTCAGATGCAACACACACACACACACACGTAAGCGATGTTTTTGAAAGGCCCTCCGCTAGGGTTTCTTCTCCCTGTGATGTTTCCACGGCGAATCACGTAACTCTTCACTCTCTTTGTTTCTCTTCCCTTCTTCTCCTCTATGGTCTTCGTTTATTTCCTCGGGACGTTCTTACGTCAACGCTTTTGTTAGCGACACCCCCACTTGTGCTCCTAAATCGTATATGTTCCCACTACTCTTCCACGACACTTTAGAGCTTGGTGTTGACACCAGTTTTCTCAAAAAAAAAAACATCCCGTAAAAATGGCGAGTCTGCACTCTTTCTCTCTGATGCTGAAGTCTCCGCGTTAGCTTTATCCCACTGGCCGACCATAGTTGGTAAGTTCCTCTATGGAAACCTTAAACTCGATGCAATTTGAAAAGATTTTGAGTAAATGCGTCTGAAAGGGGAATGGAAGATTGGTAAACTGGACGGTAGACATATTCTTATACAGATATCAAATGATGAAGACTATGCTCGTTTATTTGCGAGAAGACTCATTCGAATAGATAATAGTGTGATGAAAATTTTAAAATGGACTGTAGACTTTGATCATCTCACTAACCCTCCTACCATTCTTGTATGACTGTGCTTCCCGGGTCTGAAATTCCCTCTCTTAAATCACGAGATCCTCTATTCCTTAGCTACGATTTATGATAAACCCTTGAAAATTGATATTCCTACATTTATTCTGAGTCGCCCTTCTGAAGTTAAATTTTTGATTGAACGCGACTTTCCAGAAAAGATCTGGATTGATCGCATCACCAGGGTTTTTGGCAGAGGTTGAACTGGAACAATTTACACTTTACTGCTCTCACCGCCGTATGTTTAGACACTCTCATTCTCAATGTAACCATCTACACCCGCACTTAAAACCTCAGAGTAAAAATGTTTTTGGGACCCCTGCCCCTATTCATACTTGCCCCTCTTCTACCCCTGAGTGGAACACACTATCTAGTGAAAACTTGATAGAATCGCCACCCTCTCTCCCTCCCACTCTCCCTTCTCTAAATACCATTTCTACTGTCAATGGCGCCTGTAATCTCCTTACTACTTCCGGAGACCCCCCTGACAGTACTATTTCTGCTTCTATAATTTATGTGATGCCGGATGGTTTTTTAGCTAGGCAACTTATAACCTCTAACCCCATTGATAACAATGTTGAAGGAACTTTACTCACACAGGAAAATGTTCGGCCAATTAGCAGGAGGGCTTTGAAGCTCCTCATCTTCCTGAGGAAGCCTTGGGTATGAAAAACAAACTCCCTCTTAATGATAACACTACCGATCCATGTACTTTTGAAAGATGCAACTAAAATTTTAGAAAATGAATGAAATACCCGACAAACCTATAAAAAACGAGGGAAGAGTAAAAACGATTTCTTACTTTCTATGCCACTCAAAAATCTTGAGAGGAACATTACTCTTTTTTCAAAGGATAAATATCATTCTAAAGGCGAACAACACACCCTTTCTAAATATAGGAAGGGTGGGCCTATTCATGATGTTTAATATGATGGTGTGGAATATTAGGGGAGTGGCGGACCCCCACTCCCTTAATAGGCTCAAACATTTATATGAGGTCAATGAGCTCTCTATTTTTACTATTCTTGAACCACTTGTCTTAATCAATAGAGACTATTCTGAGGAAATTCAAACGCTACATTCACTATTGTAATTCCAATAATAAGATTTGAGTTTTTTTGAAAACTAACATTACCTTATCTATTGCTCAAGATGATGATCAATTCGTTCTTGTTTTTTTTTTAAATGGAGGATTTCCACAGTTGGGCTACTTTTTTACATGTTGGATGTTTCTTTCATGATAAACTTACTCTCTGGTCTCAGTTAGTTGTTATTGGAGATATTTTGTCTGATAATTGGTTTATGGGTAGAGATTTTAATATGATCATGAATTCTTAAAAAAAAAGGGTGGTGGTACATGTGATATCTCCCTTATAAATAGATTCAGTGATAAGTTTATTGATGTAGGTCCTTATGATCTGGGTTATTCTGGTAATTCGTTTATTCGGAGGACAGGACTCATTTTTCAGAGGCTAGAATTTTTCTTGTTTAATTATTACTTTATTTCACAGGTGCAACATCTCAATCACGTCGCTTCTTATCATAATTAAATTATGTTATCTTTCGGCTTTTTTACCGCCCCTCCCAAATATAAATTCAGATTTTTAAATATTTGGAATTCTCATGACACTTTTCTTAGTCTTGTTTGTCGGGCATGAAATTTCAATGGGGCTGGAAGCCCGTGGTAGTTGCGTTGGCAACTCCACAAAAAGGTTGCATCCCACCTTATGGATTGGAATTTGTCAACTTTTGGTAATATACATCACAAGGTTACGGAGGCCCAGCGTAAGGTTGATTCAGGTTTCTAATAATTTTGATGTTGCTAGTGATTTAATTTCAGCTCATAAGCACCTGCTTGAGGCTATCAATATTGAGAAAAAATTTCTACAACAAAAAAATAATGATATTTATTCTAAATATGAGGATAGAAATACAACGTATTTTCATGCCACTATTAAACACAGGAGGAATCTGAATACCAAATCAGGATCAAAGACGCTAATGGGGGTTGAACACTGAGCCAACCGATATTGGTAATAGTGTAGTCCATTACTTTACTCTTTTATTTGATTCTACTTTGCAGCTTACTCTGGTTGATCACACTCCCTTTCTTGAGTAGAACAGGTACATTTCCAAGCTCTCTTTGTGCTACCCTCCTTTTGAGGAGGAAATTCTGAATGCTTTCTAGGATATCAATAAAAACAAAGCTGCAGGGCCTAATGGTTTCTCTTCTGAGTTCTATGTTAAATGCCGACCTATTATTAGGAGGGAAGTTACTCTTGCTTTTCAAAGCTTATTCACTGGAGAAAACCCTTGCAAATTTTTTAGTTATTCTCTTATAGGTGACCAAAAATGCAGTTTGGATCATTTTAGGCTGATTTGCCTAACCTCTGTCATTTCCAAAGTTATCAATAAAATTCTGGTTGCAAATTGCTACCTCACTTATCTACCTTTATCTCCCTTCAACAATCCTTCGTCAAAGGAAGGAATATTACTGATAACATCTTGTTAGCTCAAAAACTCATTGAAGATTTAGATAAAAAATGCAGAGGTGACAATATAACAGTGAAACTCTATAAAAAAAGCTTTTGACACAATCAGTTGGGATTTTATCCTAGATATTTTGCTTGCAAAGAATTTCCATATGAATTTCTGTTTGCTTATTAAAACGTGGCTTCAAAACAATTTTTAGTGTGCTTGTCAATGAGACGTCATATGGGTTTTTCTCAGCAAAGAGTTATCAAGCAGGGGGATCCTCTTTCTCCCATTATCTTTATTATTGCATTTGATCATCTCTCACGTTTATTTGAAAAATAACAAATCCTTTTGTCTTACACAATTTTCTCACAAATCTAATATTAGAGTGAGTCATTTATCTTATGCTGATGACGTTATCCTATTCACTAATGCAAACAAGAACTCTGTTAAAAAATTGATGGACACTTTGTCTCTTTTCCAAAATACTTATGGCCTCACTTTCAACAAAAAAAAATGTCATCTCTACTTTGGCAAAGCAGTAAAGCAAATCATTATCAGTTGGTCCGTGAATTTCACAGGCTTTATTTCATCTTCCCTTCCTATCACTTACTTGGGAGTCAATATTCTAAGAGTTAAAAGGAGAAAAATTCAAATGGATGCGCTTGTTGAAAAATTAAAACTAGAATTCGGGATTGAAGGAATATTTTTCTTTCTAATGGGGGAATGCTTACTCTCATTTCTATTGTTTTACATGGTATTCCTCTTTATGCTTTACAACTGCTGAATTTTGAAGAAAAGCACACAAATTACTTTAGAAATGTTTTTAATAAGTTCTTATGGGCGGGTAATACCTCCAGGTAAAACTAGGCTAGCTGGCATAAGGTTTGTAAACCTAAGGATTATGGTGGACTCAGTTTTAAAAGTCTTAATCACCTTGTTGGTATAAATAAATTTAAATTCTGGTTTAAATTTCGTGAAGGAAGTTCTCTTTGAGTTCAATTTTTATTACATAAATATCGCCTAGCTAACCATCCTTCTACTTTTCAATGGAAAACTGGTGATTCTAAAATCTGGAAACCGATTTTATGGGAAAAAGTGAGGCTAATAATTTTATTTTTTGGGAAATTGGTGATGGTAATATTTTTCTCTTAACATGATAATTGGGGGGCTAATTTCTTGAGTAATTCTCCTCTTAGCTCTTCTCATCCTCATATATCGATTTTTGATGTTGTTGTTGAAGGGCAATGGAATTTGCCACTTTTACGTGAATTGGTAGATACTGCGACCCCACAAATCTCTATGATTCCTATATGCAATAATGTTAAAGACAAGCCTCACTGGAAATTAAAAAAAAAAGTCTCCATCTCTAAAATGATTTACGATGAGTTGCATCTTTTTGATAAATGGAAATGGGGTCCTGAAATCTGGCATAAATATCTCTCCCCATCTATTTCTGTTTTTTTATGGAGGAATTTTTTTACAGTCGTTGCCTTTTGATGACATCTTAAAACTTAAAGGCTGCGGTTGAACTTACAATGTTGTTTATTTAAATGCTCCCAAGAAAGTGCTTCACATTTATATTTCTTTTGTCCCTTTGCTAGGGAGATATGACATAGTTTGGGAAGGATTTTTTGTTACTTGGCATAATATGGAAGATTGCTTACTTGCTTGGCAATCTTGTGGTTCATTAGATACAACAATGCATCTCATAACTTTGTGATTTATTTGGCGTGCTAGAAACAATGTGAAACATGAGCTCTCTTCCTCTTTGCCTCTCTCCACTATTTCTTACATTCTTGCCTACCATGCAAATGCTTCTAAACAGATATGATTGCTGCCTAGATCTTTGTCTAAGGAGTGTTGGAGACCATTTTTAATATATTGGTAACTCCCCTCCCCCTGGCTGGATCAAAATTTATGTTGATGGAAGTTGGAAAAATTGCACGGCCGGTGCTGGGGCCATTTTCAGAAATCATTTGGGCAAGCGTCTCTTCTATTTTTCTTCTCCTGTATGGGCTTTAACTCCTATTGAAGCAGAGGGTTGGGCAATATTTCTGCCTCTAAATGTTACTGTTACTTTTAATTGGCCTATAATTTTTATTGAATCGGATTCTTCTGCTCTTCTGGATTTCATCACTAGAAAACAAGTGACTACTTGGAATTTAATTATTTGTCTTAATAAGATTTGACAATTTATAGCTTCTCATGACCTTCAGCTCATATGGAAATTTATATACAGGGAGGGAAATGCACGAGCCGATTGGTTAGCTAAACATGATATTTTTCGGCGTATTTACTGGTTTGGTGCCTCCTAAGGAGCTTAATATACTTTTAAGGGGGCTGTATGGATTTACCATGATTTTTTGGGAGACTCTTTGAAGCTTCCTTATGTTAGATGTTCACCATGATACTCCTTTCATCCCTAAGGTCTTTGGTTTCTGTCTTTGGGGGAGGACCTTATGTTTTATTGATCCTCATCTCTTTACAGTTTTGCCATTTCTGCCGAGGAATAGCCTCTTTCAGATGCTTATTTTAACTTTTGTTATACCACATTTCTCTCATTCTACTTTTCTTCTTATTTCGCTACAGTTTTTTTCTTTAATTTGTTTTTTGGGTATACATGTAACTATCTCTTTGTGCTTTTGCGTGTGTTGTATACCGGGGGATTGATCCTACTTAGTGTATTTTTCCTAACCTACTGTGTTGTCCTCCCTTTTCTTATTCTATAAAAGCTCGTACGAGCTTTTGCAATATATATATATATATATATAGGAAAGCCGGTAGGCAATATTATAAAATGAAGAGAAGAGGAACAAAAGAGTGGGAAAGGAGGAACCCAAAAATCGTAAGGATCCTCCCCCGGTATGCAATTCAACAAAAAATTTCCAAAAAGTAGTTTCATGTATACCCAAAAGCTTTAAAGTAAAAAAATGGAATAGTATAGAATTGAAGATAAGAGAAAACAAAGCAAAGTTGTGCAACATTTGATGTTGTGGATAGAATGAGGGAACAATTTTCCTTCAGTAAATGTCAAATTAGTAACAAAAGAAAAGAGGAAGAACAACCATTAGCAAAGCCTGTGGGAGCACAGGAGAGCAACTACCATATCAAAACAAAGTGCAAGAGAACCGATGACTTGGGAAAATAAAACAACAAATAAGAGCTCCTCAATAAGATAAAACCCAAAAGACAGTACAAAAATGCTAAAAACAACCAAACATCCATTGAAGCAATACATGTCAATCATCTGATGTAAGGTAGATCTAACAAATCTTCTCTTAAAAGTATTTAAAGCTCTCTGGGAGGCACCATACCAGTATATACCCCCAAATATCTCTTTTTAGTCATCCAATCTGCGGATGCATTACCTTTCCTATAGATAAAATTCCATTTAACCTGGATATTTGCCAAATCTTGTTTAAACATATAACCAAATTCAAGCAGACTCCTTTCTTTTGGAAATGAAATCCAAAATATCAGAAAAATCAGTTTCAATGATAAGTAAAGACCAATTGAAAGTAACAGTAGTTAGTAAAGTCAAAAAAATTGACTAACTCTCAATTTCAGTGGGAGAAAGAACCCACATCAGAGAAGAGAACAAGAAAAGACATTGACCCAAATGATTTCTGAAAATGGCCCCAACATCGACAGAGTTAACTTTCCAACCCCCATCCATATTTATTTTGATCTAGCCAGGGGGAGGGGACTGCCAACAAATTAATGTTGGCCTCCAGCCCTCCTTAGGCGAGGAGCTAGGCATCAAATGTAGATGTTTACAGGCCTTGTCATGGTAAGCAAGAATATTTGAGATAATATAAGTAGGGGAAGGGATAGAGTGCTTATGCTTGACATTATTCCTAGCACACCATATAAACCAAAATACTAAAAAAGAAAAAGAACGCATTTTAATATCCAAATAGCTACTAGGCTTCCAAGCAAACATAAGATCTTCCATAGAATTTCATGTAAGGTTTTTTAAACCAAAAATCCTTCCCAAAATTTGCCAAATTTCTCATGCAAAGGGGCATAAAAAATAAAGATGTAAAACACTTTCTTCAGAACATTTACAAAGGCAACATTGTGAGGCTAATCTCAATTTCTTGAATTTCAAGCTATTTTCAAAAGGCAATAAATTTAGAAAATTTCTTCATAAGAAGCTCCCCATTTCCAATTATCAAATTAGATTGAAGGAGTGAGACATTTATCTCATACATCATCTCTCCATTTTCGATTATCAAAGCGATGCAATGAGTTATAAAGCATTTTTGAGATGGATGTGTTTCGACCTGATTTCCAATGGGGCTTGTCTTTTTTGTTATTTCGTAAAGGTATGTTAGAAATTTTTGGGGTGAATTCCTCCAAATCTCTTAATAAATGCAAATTCCATTGCCCCTCCAAACAAAAATCAGAGGCATAAAAGTGAGAATTTAAAGAAGAAAGGGGAGAATCACTCAAAAATTCAACCCCCTAATTATCTTGCCAAAAAAAAAAAAAACTTCCATCACCAGTTTCTCAAAAATTAAACCTATTAGCCTCACTTCTTACCTTTAGGATTGCCTTCCAAATTTTAGTGTCCCTAGGTTTCCACTCAACATTAGAAGGATCATAAAAAAAATAATATTTATGAAATAAAAATTGAGCACAAAGAGAATTCTCTTCTCTAAATTTGAACCAGAGTTTAAACTTGCTGATATTAATAAGATGATTTAGGCTTTTAAAGTCAAGGCCACCCGAGTTTTTAGGTTTGCACACTTTTTGCCAACCGGATCAGATTTTCCTAGTGTTGTTTCCCGCCCATAAAAGCTTATTAAAAATTCTCTCCAAAGAAATTTGTGTGCTTTTTGTCGGCGATAAAAAGTAGGGTTGGGGGAGTTGCCTGTAAGAAATTGTCGGTCATCGAAATCGAAATCCTATCGCCCGCTTCGGAAGGACACTTTAATTTACATGTATATTTAAGTTTAAAATTAAATATGAAAATCAAACTGACCCCATATTTTTCATATTTTAAATGAAATAGCGCTTTACCTGAAACTCTGTATTTATCCCGAGGGATAAACACATGACTTGAGGATGAGACTCGATCAAATAAACTAAGAAATATATGACGTCCGTTTGGTCTGCGAAATCGTTTTATTTGCCGACAAATTCTCCTATTTAATATGAAAAATTAAATAGGTTTATTTTAAGCTGGGTTCGGAAAAGCTTCCTATAAGGGTAAGCCTCTATAATTAATTACATCTTAAATGACCGAAATCACTTAAGAATACTCTCGATAAAAATCATGAAAAATTATCTTCAAGGACTTCGAAAGGATGAGACTTTCCAACGAAATCAGACAAAGAGGTGTGAAAGAGGAATGACTCAAGTTTGAAACATTTATTATAGAATCCAAAGAAAGAAGAACTAGGTGATGCCACAGATCCAGATGAGATCCTCGGTTACTTTCCAGTCTACCCTATGATTTGACTTCAGTTTCGTGGAGAAATATTTAAGTGTTTTATCCTGCCAATTTTACTTAATTGGGGTTTACATTCGTGTGAAACGATCGTACAAACGACCCGAAAGATGTGAAGATTTAGGTTGTAACGAACGACAAACTCATAATCCTAAAACGAGTTAGGGCTTAGATCGTACAACAGAGCTATACAAATGCCTAAAGAAAAGGTTGAGGATTTATGTTGCGCTAGGCGAACAACCTCGAAATCCTATGGATTGTTGTTTTAATTCTACGAAAGGAATGGTTGAACTGGGGAAGACATGTTCTGCTGTTGAAGATGGTCGTGCTGTCCACCGCTCTAGTTCCAAATTCCTTGTCGTGATGAGTTTAAGTTTCCTAGGGTGTCAGGTTATAATATCAAATCCAACGGCCCTATGGTTGTAGTTCTTCAAATATTTTATGGATAACATGTTGAAGTTGTACATTGTATAACATAACAATAGGGTATGTAGCATAGGACAAACAATAGAGTATGCAGTAAATAAAACAGTACAACATGCGGTGCAAAGAAAAGTAAAAAAGTACAACAGGAAAGTGATTATAAGATAATAACATGTTGTAAACATAAAACAAACCTGTATACCTGGGAGATTCGCTGTTCCTTAGGTGTAATAGATGCTACAGGTACAAACAACAAAACTTGAGGAAGCAGACTGAAATGCTTTATATAAACAAAAATAAAGAAACATCGTCCAGAAATCTTGAGAAAGATCGTCAAAAGACTCACGACAAGAGAAATGCGAGGAAATCGATGAATCCACAAATCGATGAAAATCTATGAAAATCGTAGAAAACACGGGAAAATCCCAAAAAACGACCACGAGTGCTTTGTCTAAAAATTCCAAGAAATCATATGAGAAAGTCCGAGAAGAGGGGACCGCAAGCACTCGAGTTAGGGCTAGGCTCAACTATATATATTAGTACTTGAGGGTCGTCGAAGGCTATTCGGTCACCCAGATGTGTAAAACTCGCCACTCAACTAGAAGGGTGTCCCATCGAACCTACCTCATGAGGGTATTCCTTAGCCTAAACAGGTGATCGACATGTGGACAACCAATGTTTAAAATGTATTTAAAATTTATGTTTTCAGCTTGCGCATAAGTTTCAAACATGCAAAAAGTGGGCTGCATCAGTTTTGTTTGTAGCGAAAAGTGTATTTTTGTTTTAGAAAAAGGTGTATTTGTTCTTATCAAATTTGTTTTTATCAATTTTGAATTTGATCTCGATGTCGTAGGATGACATATCATTCTGCTCTATCCATGGTGTGTTTTTGTCATCGCCACCCTAAACCCCAAAACAAAATCGATCTACTTGCGACATTGCTTGATGGTTTCACGTGTTGGAAAATGCTATACGTGGACACTTATGTATCAGACATAAGCATAAAAAATCGAACCAAGAAGCAAGGAAAAAAAAGGTAAGAGAGAGGAGGGACTGATTCACCTAAAACATAAAAAAAAACAAAGGATGAATCAGCTCTAAAAACTCGTGACGAAAAGACCTGAAAATGAAAGTCCGAAAATCCTTGAATCAATCCGAAAGGGTATCATTTTCTCACATTTTCATAAGTGGATCAACCCAAGTCAAAATGACCTCCTAATGCCGGTATCCAAACCTCAAAGATATCTTTTATGAAATCAATTTGTCTCAACCAAGTATTCTCCCGAAATAAAATTCGGAAATCTCCCAAACTTCACAATTTAAATGAAAAGAATATAACCCTGGGACGATGACCACTTACACTTCAAAAAATCATGTCAACATTAAAGCTATTCAATTCCAGACTTAATGAAAATCTCCTCGTACCAAATAAACATGGAATCCTCCATCTAAAACCACATAGAAGCTCACGATCGGGCTTCAACAAATAGATCAACGACAACTAAGGCTCTCAGCCAAAGCAACCTACAAGGGAGACAACTACTAAGGCTCACGACTCAGGGTAGCAAGGAACAGTTGCTAAGGCCCACGACCAAAGGCAACCCAAGGAATAACAAGTAAGGCTCACGGCTAAGGCAACCAAACTAGCTATATAAAGATCTTTGATAGACATAAGAGAGTGCAAAATATAATCATAATTTCAATCCACATACAATCATCTAAGTAGTTCAAGCCCAACAAGGACTAAATCGCATCAAACAACCTCCAATAGGTCTCACAAGTAAGGACTGCAAGAGGAGCAAATCTCAATGGTGAGCTCACGGGTAGGACCAAAGGGGGAGGCTAACTCAACCACATCACAAACCCATAACTAGGAACCGAACAAATATCAAAACTGCAGCCTTATAAACTTCCAAACCAATCCACCAAAACCAACTAACAGTCCTCGAATAAGGACAACACAGTACGCCAAAGCAGGCTCTCGGGTAGGAGCTAAGGCCAACAAAAATCAAAACCCAAGCCACTTCTCGGGTAGGGGCAGGACAAGGCAAAACCGAGCTCCCAGCCAGAGCCAAACCGAGCCACAACTGAGGTTCAAACCCAGGCCACAACTAAGAATAAATAACATCTCTATGCCCTCAAGACATCAAAATATAGGACTACCATATGTTTCAAACAAGAATAGCTATGGAACTCCAAATCAAAATAAATTCCTCCACAATATGTATATTTAAGCCAAAAACGCTCACAAGATGCCAAAAACGAGCCCAACAAGTAGGGCTGTCAAAAAAGCTTGTTGTTCGCGAACAGTTTGTATTCGGTTTGTCAATGAGTTCAGTTTCGATTCGTTCGATAAGTAAACGAGACAAACATGAACAATTTTTTTTTGTTTGGTTAGTTAAACGAACCAAACACGAACAACGATGTGTTCGTTCGTGTTCGAATAGTTCTTGTTCGAAATATAAAATAATTTCAAATAATTATGTACAAAAAATTTATGATATTTTAAAAAAATTAAATTTTATAAATTATAATATATAATAAACTAATAATAATAATATATTAATATACTTTATTAGTACTATACTAATATATATATTATATATTAATATAATATAAGTTATATAATTAATATAATATATTATTTATATATATTAATATTACGGATGTCAAACTGGCTCATCGTTCGCGAACAGCTCGTGTTCGGCTCGTTCGTTAAGAAATGAACACGAACAGTGACTTCACGAACAATTTCGAACACGAGCTTATTTCAAACAAACTAAATTTCAAACGAATCAAACACGAACACAAGCTCTGTTCGTTCATGTTCGGTTCGTTTACACCCCTACCAGCAGGGGCCAAAGCCAAACCAAATGACCTACCAACAAGCTCACGGGTGGGAGTAAGAACAAACCAAATCAAGCTACCTCTCGGGTAGGAGTAGAACCAGACAAAAACCGAGCTCCCAACCAGAGTAAAATCGAACCTTCCAATAGCTATGGAATAGGGACAAGAATAAACACCACAACAGGTTCTCGGGTAGGAGCTAAAACAAGCAAACCGAGTTCCCAAATCAAGCCAGAATAAATCCCTCATGGCTAACAAGTAAAGCTCACATACCCAAGACAAGATCTCAATCCATAACCCAGCCTCCAACCCTTCTAAGGTGAAAACCGAGCCCCTAAAGAGATCAAATCAAAGCTTTAAAGGCTAATCAAATGCAGTATATGATAGCAAATCGAAGCCCAACAATTTTTAGGTAAACCGAAAACCAACAGGGGCAAAAACAAAAACTCTCAAAGCTAGTAAAAGAGTTTCAACACCTCAACGAAAGTCAAGACCCAAGCCTCAATAAAAATCAACATCCCATGCTCCTGAAATGAAAATCGAGCACCAACAAAAACCCAAATCCGAGCCATTCAAGGCCAAAGAACAATCCACGTGCCTTTAAAACATCAGTATATGGAGCCAAAATGGATTTTAAACTATAACAGTGTCATGGAAAGTATTTTTAGGCCACCAATATAATCGTTCTAAGCATAAATTAACTTCCCTCAAACATCCAAGCATGAAAGATGCCCCCCCCTCGAGGAGCCAAACCAAATTATTAAAGCAAACTATAGAACCTTTCCTAAATCAAAGTGAACTTCTTCATAACATGCATTTTAAGAAAATGCTAAACCGAGTCTTCCACATGCATGAAAAACCAAATAAACTCTCCGATATCTCATGCTAAATAAGAATAGATGAAAAGCCTCATAATACATATCCCAACATGCTTGCAAAAGAAGCTAACATTGCCTCAAAACCACGTTTCAACCCTCCTAATTGCTTCCAATAAAAATATGTTGTAATAAATAGAAACATGCCATAGCTTCACCACTTTAAGCAAGTAATCAAGTCTAACTTCTAGAACATGCTCACATTTCCATTTCTAGATGCTTGAGTACCAAGTATTTCAAAAACATAAGTGTAATATCACGCAAGCATGCTGTATCGTCCACTGCACCAAGCTAAGGGGCTTGGCAGAGAGAACTGAAGAAAGAAAAGGCACAGAGGGGGAGAAAGTACCTCCCTGAAGCAAAGAAAAGCCACACAGATTTTCAAAGCACTCCTCCACTTCAATCCTTCCTCTAACAGTAAGAGGAAACCAACCTAAATACAATAGACTAAAGAAGTAAGTGAGAAAAGAAAATGACAGAGTTTTCCCCCCTCAGAGATTTTCGGCATACCCCCGGTGCTACAAAACCAAACTCTAATAAAGAAGGAGAAGAATGATTAAGAAGATACAACATAGGGATTGAGCGCAGAGGATATGATCCTCATAGAGGCCACGTTTTGCGGCAAGGAGAGTTGAGAACAGAGGATACGATCCTCGCAGAGGATAGGATCCTCGAGAATGATAAGGGGATGGGTCGTCTGCGGGGTTGTCTCGCGTGCGAGAGGAACGAGCGCGGGAGCGAGACTCCAACGACATGGAGTGGGCCAGGCGAAACCGAGAGAACCGCGACTAGGGCAGAGGTCCACGAGCGTGAGAGGAAGAAACGGGATAGGGAAAATAAAATTAGGTTAAGGATTTGTTAATATAAGTTAATAATAATAATAATAATAAAATATTATTTATTATTATAATTAACATTTAAGTATGTATTTTCCCCAAGACGCGTTGTCGCAATGAAACGAACGTCTCCTAGGCAAAATCGATGTTCCGGACGCATCGGCACAGTCCGTTTCGTCATCCGGAGTCGTCCTGGCAATCTCGTCGTCGATCGGGTCAAAAACGCATCGCGGTCTGAATTCTATCAAAATTTCGGTATGAGTTCAATCAAACAGGGCAGTGCAGAGGACGGCGGCGCCAAATCAACGAGTATAGAATCCTAAGGCCGACATTCCTATAGGAATACTCCCTGAGTTCCTTTAGAGTAGACTTACCTGCTAAGCAATAGCGGTCAAAAATACTATAAGGAACGTCCAGTCGAGCGAAGAAATGTTCATAATTGCTAACGGAGAGTCCTCCTTCACTAGTTTTTTAGGAGTAGTCGACAGAAAGGTCCTACGACTAGATCCTAGGCTACTAAGGAGGGGAAAACTGCACCTCGACCGAAAGCATTCTTTAAGTTCAACACCTGTAAAACATAAAAAAGAATACTTTGTAAAACTCTTGTGAGAAGAGTTAGCCTGCCCCCATTAGATAAGAAAATATTCCTCTAATCATGAATTCTGACCTTGATCTTCTCAATTACAACATCCAGTTGGGTTTGTTTCTTCCTATCTCTCAAAATATTTACATCTAAATATTTGATAGGAAGAGAAGAAAATATATAACCTGTATAGTTGACGGACCAGGTGATAATGTTTTGCTTTACTGATTTTCTAAAGAACAACTGACACTTAAATTGATTGAAAATGAGAACAAATATGTTTTGAAAAGTGTTTAACGTGCCCATCAACCTTTTAATGAAAATCTTGCCCGCGTTAGAGAATATGATAACATCATCTGCATAAAATAAATGACTCACCAAAATCTTGGATTTATGAGAAAATTGTGTATATCGTAAAAGTAGCTGTTGTTTTTCAATTAAACATGAGAGATAATCAAAAGCAATGATAAAAATTATTGGGGATAAAAGATCTCCTTTTGTTTGATGCTCCTCTTAGTAGAGAAATACCCATGAGAAACACAATTCACCAGTACACAATAATAATTATTTCCAAGCCATCTTTTGATATTCAAACAAAAGTCCCTGTGAAAACCTTTAGCAAATAGGACATTTAAGATAAAATCTCAGTTTATAGTATCAAAAACTTTTTTAATGTCAAGTTTCACCACCAAATTGTCACCTCTGCATTTTTTATCCAAGTCTTCAATGAGTTCTCGAGCTAGCAACATATTATTAGTAATATCTCTACCTATTATAAATACTAATTCTTGGGGTGTGATAAAAGTAGATAAATGAGGTTGTAACCTTTCTACTATAATTTTGCTGATGACTTTAGAAAACAAAAAAATTAGGCAAATTGGCTTGAAGTGATCTCGTCTATTTTTTTGTGCATGTTTAGGGATAAGCACAATAAGATATGAGATAAAATATTTGCAAGTATTTTCACCAAGAAAAAAACTTTGAATAACTAGAATCACTTCCTTTTTAATGATGCCTCAACATTTCACATAAAACTCAGAGGTGAATCCGTCGGGTTCGACAACTTTGTTTTTATTTATATCTTTGAAGGCTTTGAAAATTTTCTACTCAGAGGGGGGATGATCGAGAGAGAGCTTTGATATATAATCATTTTCTCCTTTGAAAAGAGTAGGATCAACAGGGAAAACATGCAGAAAAGAGTCAAATAAATCAGTGAAATAATGAGCAGCGCTGCTATCAATTTCGTTTTGCTCAGTGAGCTAGCATCCATTTGTGTCCTTTATCTTGAGGATTGCATTTATGTTCCTTCTATGTTTAATGGTGGCATGGAAATACTTGATGTTCCTATCCCCATCATTGAAATAAATATCATTAGCTTTATGCTAAAGAAAGCTCTCCTCCATATTGATATCTTCAAGAAAAAACTTGTGAGCAGCACTTAATTCATATGCAGAAACAAAATTATTAAAAACCTGAGATTCCAGAGAATTAACTTTCAATTGTGCCTCCAGGACCTTGTGATATACATTGTCAAAAACTTTCTAATTCCAAATCCCTAAGCTGAGAAGCTACTTTTTTGTGTAGTTGTCATAGTAAATATCAGGGATTGCTGACTCTATCAATAATCTAGGACTGTTGAATTTGGCTAAGAAAATTGTCTGAGAAGTCCAAAAATTAAAAAAACGAAATTATACATGGAAGGGTTAGTAAGGAAAACCAAGGATAAGAGAATTGGATTATGATCAGAGGCAACATGATTAAGATGCCGCACATTAGAAACTCTAAAATAATTTAGCAAATACCGATTACCAAAGAATCTGTCGAGTCTTTGGAAAATGAGGCCTCTTCTCCATGTGTAAGGACTACCAGAGTAAACTAAGTCATACAGACCTGTATTAGTAAGCTTGTCACAAAATTTGCTAATAAGAGGCATATCACATTTTCCCTCTCCCTTCTTCTAAGAAGGATTCATCACCATATTGAAATCCCCAGCAACGAGCCAATTATCAGATAATGTATCACCCATAAGAGCTAATTTTGTCCATAGTGAGAATTTATCATGAATAAAACAGTCAACATAAATAAAAGTAGCCCAGTTATGAAAATCCTCCATTTTGAAGGAACAAATGACAAATTGATCATCGTCTTAAATAATGGATAAAGTCACTTTAGGTTTCCAAAAAACCCAAATCTTATTGCTGATATTGCAGTAATGATTATAGTGTTTAAATTTTCTCAAAATTTTGTCTCTGTGCACAGAGACAAGAGGTTCAAGAATAGCAAAAATAAATAGTTTATGAACCCTACTTAAGTATTTAAGTCTAAAGGGAGTATGGGTCAGGTACTCCCCTAATATTCCAAATCATAATATTAAACATCATGAAGTAGCCTACCTCTCCTAAAACTTTTAGTTAGGGCATGCTGCTGCTCCCCATCAGAATGATAATTGTCATTAGTGACATTAGTGGTGTTCCCCTCATTGGGATGTAAAACCTCATTATTCTTCTTCTCCCTTTTTTGTATGTTTTCCAAATAATCCATTTATTTTCTAGATTTGCAGTTGCCTCATTCAATTTTATATGTAGATCAACATTAGAGATAATATTATTCGTAGTATTATTCATACCATTTTCATCCTCCAAGACATGGTGAACATCAGGACCATGAGGTCCTACCCGTTGACACACCAAATTGTCAACAGGCGGCGCAGATGCAGCCCCTACAAAAGTAACATCATTCAAGTTATAGGAAGTAACTAAAAGCCCTTATATATTTCCTTTCAGATTACCAGCATTAATAGGATTACAATCGATATTTGTGATAATAGCAGTAGGTGTGGGGTTTGAGTGAGTAAGAGCAGGAGGAATTCATTCCAAATTTTCAGCATTCAGAGTATTATAATCAGTGCTTTGTGTGGAGCTTGAGTGAGCAGGAGCAGGTGGGGGGGTCTGGAAGGTGCACCGTTTATTTGAAATTTTAAGTGAAGATGTAAATGATGACAGAGAGAGTTAAAGTGCCCAAACATACGACAATGAGAGTAATACAAATGATATTGTTCAATTTCAACCCTTTGCCAATATTCGTTATGTTGCGAACCAATCCAGATTTTCTCAGGAAAAGTTAGAGTAATATCACGTTCAATCAGAAGCCTAGCTTCAGATGGTCGGTTGAGATTGAAGGTATGGATGTCTGTTTTGAGAGGCTTATCATATATCGTGGTGATAGAGTACAATCGTTTATGATTTAAGATGTGAAATTTCAGACCTGGGAAGGGCGGTCAGACAAATGGTAGGGGGTTTTGTGAGTGGGTCGAAATCCATTGCCATTTCAGAATCTTCATCGCGCGATTATCTATCCTGAGTAATCTCCTAGCAAATAAATGAGTTTAGTCATCGTCGTTGGATAATTGAATGAGTATATGTCTCTCATCTAGTTGCCCGATTTTCCATTTCCCCACCAAATGCATTAACTCGAACTCATTTCGAATAACGTCAAGTTTAGGGTGCTCGTAAAGAAATTTCCCGACCAAGGCAAGGCGACAAGAGGAAGCTAGGGTACAACATTTGACTTCAGAGATGAAAATAGTTGGTTTTCCATTTTTATGGCCTGCTTTCTTAATAAAACCAAAATCGTCGCCAAAAGCTAAGGTGTCGTGAAAGGCTGCAGGAACATACAAGATTTAGGAGCACCAGTAGATTTGTCACCGGCAAGGGCTTTGATGTGTGTGATCGAAAACCATGTCGGGGATAGAAAAGGAGAAGAGGAGACGAGACAAACTATGTGGGTTGCCATGGAATCGCCTCAGAGGAAAAAAAAACCCTAGCAGAGCGGACGCTGTCTGTATGACTTTATCTCACCCAGTATGGTGATCCTCTAGAAGTGTCAATGCTTCATACAATAATGATACATGGCAATCCTTTCTTTAAGTGCTTCGAGTAAGAAAAGTTACTTGTCACGCACATCATTTTTCTCATGACATTAAAGTATTCTCTGTCGATATGAAAATTTGAAGGTAGCCTATCTTGTGTCCTCTTATTCTAACATATGTTTTATTGGAGCAATTAGTTGAAAATGTTTTTTTGTACAAAGTGGTGGCATGAGATTATTAATTAAGAAGCATTTCATCGTTAGAACATTTCCGTTTTTGGAAGTAAAGTATTTGAAATACTATTTTGATTTCTTTAAAACCACAGATTCACGCAGTTCATTATTATATTTCTTCAATATTATCGAGGAAAAGGAAGGTGGTGGTCTGCATCTGCATATGGCATAACTGCAAGCTTCAACCATTGCTTTTTAATTTGAAGTAAATTTTTATGGGAAATTTACTTGTATACCACACAATTCCTTTATATAAACCTAGCTAACACCTAAAGTTTGATGTTTACATTTTTAATACTTTGGTGTCATGAACCTGTTCTTAAAAAGGTGTCCTGCTTTTTTAGAAAGTTACTAGCAGTGGTATTTTTTATGTGATAATAAGATTAGAGTGTTATATATGTCAATATGAAAATTTAGTTGTTAGATATGTTAATACACAAGAATTGTATCGTATGTATGTAAATACCCAATTTTTATTTTCATTGCTGATCTTTGCGAGCAAAGGTAAGTTTCTCTTTCATAAGATGCGTTTGGTATTTATTCCATTCAACTTACAATTTGAGGTATATTCTTTGACCTGTTCTCCTGTTTGTTTATGCAGGCAGTCCTGAGAAATGTTCTAAATGAATTCCTACCAGAAGATGTTCACATTAGGTCTAATGGGAGGGTCCGTGGTGAGTATATATGTAATTTGTTGGCCTAAGCTTTAGGGCTCATCATGACTGTTGTTACCCTTGATGAATTTTCTGTCAAGTTTTCTCTGTTTCATTAGCTGCAATAGCTAATGTTCAAGTTAAAAAGGGTTTCCTGAATAAATAATTGATGAGATACCATGGATATCATAAGTCGCCAACTCAAAAAAAGGGGAATAGTTATGGCAAGGTAAAGTGGGAACTTATGGTCTACCATTTAGCCTGGTAAATTAAGCTTGCTTAAGGAAAGTAACTATCTTGGTTTGGGGTAATCTTAGTCGTCGACCTGATGTTATTACAAGATGCTAACAGATTTCTAGGCGTAATCTTTTCCATGCTAGTTTCTCTTTTTTAATGTTTTGTTTTTATCTTTTTTTCATTGGAAGAGTTTTTGGATTCATATGGACTTTTATCTGTATGCTGCTTCCAGTGTTATTTCTTTCTGACGAGGTTCTTCAAATAATTTTGAATTATATTCATCTTATTGTTTGTTTTCCCTTTTTGTAGTTGCTATAACTCAATTATCATGGAGGCCAAAAGGCTTACTTGTTGATCAATTTGATTCCAAAGAAGACCTTATCAATGCAGTCATTACTTCTTCTTTTATTCCTGGGTATGCTAATGCTAAATTATCTTATTACTCATTAACTTCTACATTTTTGTATGCTCATGTTAATTTATTTATTTTTGATCAAGTATCTTTGTTGACAATGAAATTTTTAGGTACTTAGCTCCAAGGCCGGCTACATTTTACCGTAAACGGCTGTGCATTGATGGGGGTTTGACATTGTTTATGCCACCAACTTCTGCCACAAAAACTGTATGTTAACTACTTTTTTTTTTAAAAAAAAATCTCTTAACTTTCTTCATTGTTTAAGTTTTGAGTGATAAGAAGCTTGAACTCTTCAAGTATCCCAGGAATTGCTTTACATTGCTGAAAGTAACTAAAGGTTTGAAGAGAAAGGAATTTTTCAGACTTATTATTAATTAAGAACAATAATATAATAATTTTTAGATTTTAGGTATCCGTGCAAATTTATTTTCCTTGATAAATTTCCTAAAGGTAACAATACACAAATTTGAAATACAGATAAAAAGGAAATTTCAAGTGATAGCTGTTACTGGCATTCACTTTTAGAGGAATTGTTTCCATGCACCTTGTTTTCCACTTCTCCCTAAGTTGAAGGGTGGATATCAATTAATTATTGACAAAATCAAAATTGGATTTAAGCAATCTTTTGGTAGTTATTTGTAATTTTTTTTAGAAGGTAAGGATTATAGACATGCAAACATTTTCCATTAAGAGTTTTTTCTTTATAACCTAACGATCAACCACAGTATGCTTGGTTTTGTTTTGTTGGATATGATTGTGGGTTATACTGATCAGTGTCTTAGCGTCACAGAAGTTTCTTTGGAGAATTTATAATTTTTTTACTCTACCAAAACCCATTGCAATCACCATAGTTCATATAGCCCATTTGCCATGGATTTGTATTCAACTTCTATATAATTATGAGCCACTATATTTTATTTCTTACTCTTCCATGTGCCAATGCTGCCTATACAATGATATGCTAAATTACTGTGGATATTTTGCTAGTGCAGGTATTAATCAAGAATAATAATAAAATATTTGTAAGATACTTGATATTCTCACACATCTAATTTCAATGATAAATTGTCAAATAAAACAAGATAAAAATTTGATATTCGAATTAAAAAAAAAATCTTTCAATTAATTGTGCCAACTATTTATTCATTTCCCTCTAAATAAACTATCCTCATGTAAGGCACATCTTAGCTTTTCATCCTACTCCAACCAATGGCCCCTTGAACTCATTTATCATTTTTTTATTTTTCACAGTAATTTAATTTTTTAGCTTCACTCATTTTTTGGGCGTGTTGGACTTATTACACTTAGAAACATTGAAAGCTCTTGTAAAATGACTTAACGGCAATTTTCCAGTTCTTTACCTGTATCAAATAATTTAAATAGTGGCTTGTTTTTATAAGATTTTGTTTGGTAAGGCTTCCAACAGTCTTTCCTTATCAAAATGCTTAACGCTGTTATATCTCTTATTTGCTTGGAAGTTTTATCATGCAAAGCATTATGTTGCACATATATTTATTCTACATAATTTCATGTGCTTGGGCTGCACAGCTGCAATCAGCTTGATCTTCTAGGATCGTACCATAGATTTCATTTTGTGCCAAACCACACAACAATGATACCACATGAGGTTGAGAAATATGTAGAAGATTTACCAAAGACACTTCTCCCCATTTCATGCAGCTAGTAAATCTTTGTCTTTGTTATTATTGTTAATGCAATCATCACATGAGTAGCCTTTTGTTTTCTATATCAATATTGAACGACTATATTCATAGGAAGATTTACATACGTATTACACAATTACTAGGTGTTTACATAACTAATGCCTAAACTTGAATTTTTACATTTATAGCATGTAGTTATCTTACATTTTTCCTTCTCGCTCTTAAAGACTGTCGGCTGTTTTTTTTTTTTTGTGAAAGGAAAATGAATGATTTTTGTAAATATGAAAATAGTTTTAATACAAATATGATTTTTGAAAGCAACATTTTGGTTTTAAAATAGATGAGACCAAACGAGTCTCACATATTAAATAGTTTAGGCGGTTGAGCGCGATACCATAAATAATACACTATCCAGAAGGATAGGTATACCACTTGACAGTAGGTTCAACAACCTAAACTAAGAAGTTTGTGACATTCGTTTGGTCTGCAAAACCTTTATGTATGACCGACAAGTTCTCTTACCTAATATAAGGATTGAATAAAATTTATTTTATCTGGGTTCCAAGTTCCCTATAGAGGCAAGCTCCTATAGTTAATTACATCTTAAATGACCGAGGTCACTTAAGAAGACTCTCGATTAAGATCAGTGGTTTTACCTTTCAAATTTCAAAGTTTAGGTTTCCAAGATTGAACATGGAAAAATCAAATGGAAGTAGCTTAAATATGAACAATTATTTTAAGAAAATCCAAAGAGGCGAAGAGTAGGGGATATCACAGATCCAGGGAGAACCCCGGTGACCTCCCAACTATTCCTGTTTTTTGGCTTTATGTCTTTGAAATAATGTTATTCAATGTTTAATTCTGCAATTTACGTTAGAATTTAGGATTTACATTCACACGATATCTGATCGTGCAAATATTCTAAAAAGATAGGAGGATTTACACCATATCGTACGATAACCTCAGAATCCTAAAAGTGTTGGACTTATAATTGCATAACAGAGTTATGTAAGTATCTAAAGATAAGGTGAAGATTTACGTTGCGCTAAGCAAACTACCTCGAAGTCTTATGACTTGTTATTTAAACTAAGGAAAATGTTTAGTTGACATGAACTTGTTTTGATGTTGCAGATCCATCTCGAAGTTGTTCTTTTGTGTGTCCTCGTCGTGCTGCCTCCAAGCTCCCCGTCGTAGCGTCTTCAGATTCGATGTTAATTTCAAGGGTATATGCAATTGTTTAGTCAACGATTGCTACCGGGTACCTCCTATGAAACCAACTACCGGGCTCCTATTCTAAGGTATAGTATGTAAAAAAAACAGTAACGGGTAACAGTATAATGACAAAATTTAAGAAATGAGCTAACATGCATTGTATTAACAAAAGAAATACCACCTCGAAAACTCAAGAAAGAGCGGCAAATGTTCCACGAGGAAAGAAAATTCGAGAAAATCGACAGATGACTCACGACAGAAATCTTGAAGTAAAAAAAGGCAAATAGTAACTCAAAGAAAGTCACCAAAAACACAAGGAAGATTCCGTGTTAAAGACCACGAGTGCTTTAGCAAAAGTTTCGATAAAATCCCACGAAAAATCTGAAGAAAGAAAACCGCAAGCACTCGGGTCGGGGCTAGGCTCAAATATTATATATTTTTACTTGAGGGACATCGAAGGCTACTATCGATTACCCGGATGTATAGAACCCGCCACTCAACTAGAAGTGTGTCATACTAAACATAACTTAAGAGGGTACTTCTTAGCCCGGTACTGGTAATCGACAAGTGGACAACCAAGTTACGATATATTTAAAATTTATATTTTAGCACGCATATGAATTTCAGACTTACAAAAGGAAGTTGCATCAATTTTGTGATAAAAATATTTTTTATAAATATTGTATCTGTTCTTATCATGTTTTGTTCTTATCAGTTTTGAAAAGTTATGATTGTCCACGAGTCGATCACGCTGTCGGACATAAGACCGCCAACAACCTAAGAAGGTACGGGTCATCCGCTAGTCTTGTGTTTGTGAATGATACTATCATCCTACAGTTTATCAGGTCCCCGGATTGGGTCCTGATGTCTTAGGATAGAATATCATTCCACTCTACCACCGGCGTACCTTTGTCATCATCGCCCTAAGCAAAAAAAAAAAACAAAACCGACCTACTTGCGATATTGTTTGATGGTTTCATATATAACAAAAAAGTATATATGGACACTTATGTGTCAGACATAAGCACCGAAAACCGAACCAAGAAGCAAGAAAAAAAATGGGGATGAGAGAGAGAAGAAACTAATCCACCCAAAAGATCGAAAAGGCGAAGGGTGAATCAATCCTTAAAACTTATGACGAAAAGTCCTGAAAATGAGGTCCTAAGATCCTTGAATCAACACAAAAAAGATATCATTTTCTCAAATTTTATAAATTGATCAACCCAAGAATGGCATCCCTTCCAAATCTTATTTTGAACAGGTCGAAGCTGACCCGAATCAATGTGACGATTGTATACACGACTCTGCAACCACTTACATACTCACACACTCAAACCTGAACTCAAATGTGGCATTTATGTTATCCAAATTTTAATGTCGAACTTACGCCAATTTTATAAGTTTTCAAATCATCTCGTAAATCTAATTCATATCAGCTTTATGATTTTCTGAAATGAAGTTGTAAGAACCTTTCATATTTCACAAATTGAACAAAAGGGATGTAATTTTCAAACGACCACTTTCTAAACTCCAAAAACCTTGCATGTCACATCAAAATGCCACTGCTAATACCTCAAAATCGTAACTCAAAATGTCTTATAAAAATATACTTCAAAGGCCCAAAAAATGCAGCACAAAAACCTCAAAAAATCACGGTTAAACACTATCAAATAAAGCCTCAAACTGCAGCTACCAACCCCCCAAAACTGCAGCCAAATACTACCAATTAAAGCCTCCACTGTGGCTCGAAGCTGCAACCAAACATGCCTCAAAGCTATCCCAAACATCTAAAAGATTGTCGTGTGGAAAAAAGAGCATTTGAATTCTTCAAGTAACAAGAATTGAAGTATTTCACCTTGTAAACATTAAAGTTATCCAATTCCACCTTAAGTCGAAAGTTTCCAATGAGATATGAACCCAACACCATATAGAGGAACCCGAACAGATGCTCTCGGGTAGGAGCAGCAGAAGGAGCCACCAACCACACTCAATCACAAAGGAGCCACAGGAGAAGGCTCACGGCCAGGGGCAGCAAGGAGAGGGCCAAGCCCAAACCAACCACGGCACAAACTAAGGAACCATAACAGGAAGGCTTACGGCTAGAGGCTGCAGGAGAAAACTAGGCCCAAACCAACCACGACACAAACCAAGGAACCACAACAGGAAGGCTCACGGCCAGGGGCAGCAAGGAGAAAACCAAGCACAAATTCAACACAAAGGAGCCACAGAGAAGGCTCACGACCAGGGACAGCAGCATAGGAAAAAACCACCATCCACATTCAACATAAAAGAGCCACAGGAGAAGGCTCATGGCCAGGGGCAGTAAGGAGAAAGCCAAGCCCAAATTCAACACAAAGGAGTCACAGGAGAAGGCTCATGGCCAGGGACAGCAGAGAGGAATTCGAGCCCAGGCCATTCACAAAGAATTCATAGACAAGGAATCACGACCAAAAGGGGGGTCGCGACTATGAACAACAAGAAGAAAGCTAAGCCCAAATTAACCAAAAATTAACCACAGCACAAACCTCAAGCCAAAAGGTCAAGACCTTAAAAGAAAATCAAGCTTAGCTGCTTATACATTTCAAACCAAGAAAGCGGCAGCAAGGGCCAAAGCCAAACCACCAAAATCAGCCCCAAAAGGCTAAGAAAAAGACAAATTTTTTATTTAATGTATTATGAGTAGAGAAGGCGGTAAAGAAACAAAACAAGGCCCCCAAAGCAAAGCATTCAAAGCTCCCAAAATTAAATAAAAAAAATCACCAGCATATATTTCGAATAGGGGCAGCCATGGGAAGTTAAAACCGAGACTTGCAAGTGGCCAAAACCAAACAACCATACTACTAAACCGAACCCACTAAAGGGGCCAAAACAGAGCCACCAAAAATTAGATTACACAAAGCCTTAAAACCCAAAATTTGCACCCAGCATATACTTCGAACAGGGACAGGTAACAAGAAACAGAGAAACACAAGTGAATCCCTAAAGCCAACATCTCAAAGCATCGAAACGAATTCCAGCATGTATATATGAACAGGGGTAACCATAATAGACAGCTTAAGAATCAAGTCCCAAATCAACATTTCATTTAGCATGTATTCCAAATAGGTAAATAGCATCATAGAGCAAAACCGAGACCTCCAAATAGGCTCCTAATAAATTTGAAAAAATAAATTTCCATCCAACATGCATTCCGAGCAAAAAAAGGCAACCGCATGGATTATGTTCCAGCTCATTAATCCTATATTCATTCTTATTCTTAAAGTTAAGCTCAAATAAATCTTAAAGTAGCCTTAATTTCCCAATTCCAGGTGCATTGAAAAGAACATATATTCAGGAGCAATTCCAAATGACAGAGATTAGAAAGATTACTTATATCGCCAAGCAAGAAATCATTAGAACAAAATTATCAAAATGTATCATTATAAATTATGAACATATTAAAACCAAGACATGAGAATACGACAATCAGATATCTCCTTTGGATGCTTGCAAAAAGAAAGAGGAAGAGGAATACCTTTTAATGTAGATTCAAAGCAAACTCAAGAACCAACCTTAAGAAGATAAAATCATCAAAAACCTCTCTTAAGAACCTTGTTGTAAAAGCCTAAATTTCCTGCAAAGCCTTGAGAAATACAACAACAAATATTCATGATCAAAGATGCCCCAAATCCTTTCTTTTCACGTCTCAAAATTTTCAACAACCCAGAAAAGTACCCTAAGAAGCCCTTTTATAGGCAGAGATGAGAGGGGGCTAGCCACCTACCACGATTTTGTGGTCGAATAAAACAACGGGGGAAGGAATCACTACAATAAAGAAGGAGAAGGTAAAGCCTCGAGAAGGAGAAGGGTCGGCCAACCCAGCCCCCGCGATTGGAGAGCTGAAAGGTCGAGCGACCACGCGAGGGAGGAGAATATTCGAGAGAAGGGAGGTTGCTGCGTGGATCGTCCAAGGGAGCTAGTGCACGCAGAGAGAGCGAGCCAAACACCTGATCGAGCCGCGGGAGTCAAATGAAGGTTAAGTGTACGGGAAAGGGGGTAAATAGGGTTTAGGTTTAAAAATGTTATTATAATTAACAATATAAATATAAAAAAATTAATATTTCCAAAATAATATTTAGTTCGTACATTTTTATTCGTGTGCGATATCATAACAAAATTGATGTCCTTTTTAGGTAATTCTAACGTTCCGGATGCGTTGGCGCAGTCGCTTTCGTCGTCAGAGGTTGTTTTGATGAATTCATCGATTTATATGCAATTTTCTCGTGTGCGGAATTATGACAATATGATTGTCTTCCCTAGCTAAAAACGGTGTCCCGGTTGCGCCGAGTAGTCCATTTCGTCATCAGAGGTCATTCGAAGAAGTTCACATTTTCACCGTATTTTAAGCTCAATTCTAGTCCGATCTTGCGCAATTTAGTGGATTTTGTGTATTTCGTGTGTGTGTGCATTGATAAAGCCATAAAGAGGTTTTCCTAGGGCTTTAGATCCTATTGGGAACTTCTCTTTGATTTCCCACATGTTGGTCCTTAACCACTCGACCAAAAGATGATGGTTTGAGACCACCCAGGAGAGACACCATAAGAGAAATAGGAAGTGGCTGAAATTTCTAAGGGGATGTGTTCCAATACTAGTTTTCTAAGACAGTCAATAGGAATCCCTAGAGCTAGATTCTAGGATCCTAAGGAAAAGAGTAATGACCTCAAAATAGGTCAACAAAGACATGTTAGATTTTCCCACCACAAAGAACTTTTTTGTCCTAAGGAACTTTTTACTAAAAAAAACCCCACAATTGTTTAAAGCCACTAAATAAATTTGTCCAGATCCACACATCCGTCAAAATCCTACGAGTCAATCTTCACCTCAAAGGCATTGCCTCCCCTCTGATACTTAATGTTTAATTGTTTGGGCATTGGTTTTTCATCACTGAAAACTTCTTGGTAGAAGAGGTCAACTTCCTCCACTCGATCCGGCGAGTGGCGATTAACCATATGTCTATGGGTGACTTTTTAGGGTTTTCTCCACTCAGATGCAGTAAGCCTTTGTTGTAGTTGGAGGATCTCCCTAAACATACCTTTGTGGAAACTCATTTGCGTGTTTTTCCTAGGTGGCATGGTGTCCTTTTTATTGAAATTGTGCATATTGCATTTCTAAAACAAAAGAGTACCAAAATTATAAAGGTGTGCCTAAATGCATCTATTCAACAAGAACAACAAACCTTTATCCCACAAAGTGGGGTCATGAATCCTTTTACTCCATTATTTCTTATTGAGTGTCATATTTTCATCTAGTTTTAATAAATTAAGATTATTTTTTATATAACATGCCCAAGTGTTTTTAGTTCCACATCTACCTTTCCTAGCATAAGTCAAACCTATAACATCTGCTCTCTAAATTGAGCCATAAGATGCTTGACGTTTAATGTGACCAAACAATCTAAGGTGACTCTCTCTAATCTTGTCTGTTACTGGAGTTACTCCAACCTTTTTATGTATATATATTTTTTGCATTTTGTCTCTAAGTGTAAAGCCACTCATCCAACTTAGCCTTCTCATCTTAGCAACACAACCTAATTTTATGCTTCTCGTGTATAGGCCAATATTCTGTGTCATAAAACATTCTAGTTGTCACCACCATCTTATAAAACTTTTCTTCAACTTTAAGTAGTACTTTTTTATCTCACAATAGGCCCAATGCATTCCTTCACTTCAACCATCTAACTTGAATTCTACTAATAGCATCTCTGTCTATATCACCATCAATTTGAACAATAAACTCGATATTTCTAAAACATTCACTCCTTTTAATGAATTGATCATCTATGGTTACAACTCGCCACTAGATCTACCACTGTTAGAATAAAATTCGATCTATTCGATTTTAGATCAACTCAAACAAAAATTTTTATGCTCTAAAGTTGACCTCTATAATTCAAAATTTTTTTAACTCTCTTTAATCTTATCCACAAAAAGGATATCATTAGCGAAAGCATGCACCAAGGTACATTCTCTTGTAAATGTCCAGTAAGAACATCCATAACTAAAGCAAAAAAGTATGGGCTTAAAGCCGATCCTTGATATAATCCAATTGAAATAAAAAAAAAAATACTTGGTCAATCCTCATTATGTTCGAACACAAATAACAACTCTAATATACATATATTTAATGACTTGAATATAAGCAATATCAATACATTTTTTCTAGAACTTTCCAAATTTCTCTTGAAATCTTATTATAAGCTTTTTCTAAACCAACAAAAATTATATATAGATCCTCCTTACTCTCTATGTAATTCAACATCAAATCTCTCAATAAATATATAACTTTCATGGTAGATTTGTTTGACATGAATCTGATAGGAACCATAAGTTTTCCACAGAAATTAGGATAGCAAATTATTTTATTTTAGTATTACCAAACAACACAACTCAAATACATAAATGTATGACGCAGGGCTTGCCCTAGCCATGCTGGAGCGGGACTCTTTCACAACAAGATCGCGGGAGTGGGAACTCTCGCTAGTGAACCGACCGGCCCAATCAGGGCCAATCCAGAGGAATCTCGAGCTGAGCAACTCAGTAGAGATTCCTAACGAGGCGCCCCGTCCCTTCCCTTTTCCACATCCCGCTCGATCGAGCGGCCAATTAGGAAGGGCGGCATCGTCTCCAATCTCTTTCCCCTCCTTCCTTCCCTGTGATTTCCTTATAGGAGCTTTCCTTTTCTGTGTTTCTCCTATGGGAGAGTCTTTAAATTGTTGATTTTTGGATGTAGGGTTTAGTTTTTGTTGTGTTTTTTTTATTTTCATATGTGGAGTCCATTTTTTTCTTTGTGGGTTGTATCCAAGGAGGTGGTGGTGTTCTGGCTGTATCTTACTCCGAGGTGGTGATTGTATCTCCCATTTTATCTTCCCTGCTCTCTCCTTCACTTCCCTTCGTCGTCGGCCATCCCCAACAACTTCCCTCTGCACTGTCGACCTCTTTTCTAATGCAACAACTGGCAGCCTGTCGACTCCCCTACAGCAACTGCTTTGCTGTCCCGGCCTTTTCAGCTGTTGTCCCACCTTCCCAGCTTGCTAACCTTCCAACCTACCTCCCAGCCGCCCAAGAAACATTCCTGCCACTTTAGTCTACTGCCTCCCTCCTCCACTCCACCTTCCAACATCAATCGGCCTTCTCCTGCATTCACTTTTGTTGGCCCAAGCCTTCGGATCTACCGGGTCAACCTCCACCACCCCTGGGATACACCTTCAAGGTGTTTGATCGTGTTGTCCTATGTTTTGGTGATGTTATTTTCAGTTTATGTGTGTTGTAACCTTATTTATTTGTTAATAAAAGTTTTTTTTTCCTTTTTTTTATGTGGTTTGGGCCTTTTTTTCCAACATCAAGATAAGTACATACAATTTGTGTAGTGGCAATTTGCCCCAAAACCCAATCCTACCACCTACAATTCAGGAGGTAGGTCATCAATCCCAAACTCTATTCTTAAAACTCAAGGTGACATTCTTATAACCTAACCCTAAGCATAATAAGCCCTATTATACCCTACCATAATAATTAACAAATTACTAAATTGCCCTTTTAACGTTGTGTTATACATAAATCTTCAAATTTTTTTGTGGGTTCCACGCTAGTCTAACATTACTCCCCTCTTAAAAGACACCTTATCATCAAGGTGGAATAAATAAAATTGTTGCTAGATCAAGTCGTGTATGGCTCCCACGTGGCATTCTCATTTCACAATCCCTTCCATTTAATCAAAAATTTATAGGGACCCTCATGAATTCAAATTGCAGTCTTGTGCACATCCGAATTTGTTGGTACACTGACTTCAAGTCAATCTTGGCAGATACTACAACCTAAACAACTCATTTAATAACTCATATATCATCAGGATGAGAAATTTCTCAAGTATTGTTCCCTTATTTACTACCTAATAATCCACATAGAAGTGTCAACTCCAATCCTTCTCCACTAACGGAGACTAGGATAGAGAAGGAGCTCACACTAGATTGTATGATCCCAGTCTCCAACATTTCTCAGATCCATCTCTCGATCTCGTCCTTCTGTAGGTGGGGGAAGCAGTATGGGCACACATTGATAGGGCTGTCAATTTGGCTTGTTGTTCGTGAACAACTCGTGTTCGGCTCGTTCGTTAAACATAACGAGCCGAACACGAACAAATTTTTAAGCTCGAAATATAAACGGGCCGAACACGAACAACAGTTTGTTCGCTCGTGTTCTGCTCGAAATGGCTCAAAAAAAAAAATTATATAACTTTTTATGTAACAATATATTACATATATTATTTATATAATAATATATTATATATATTTATGTCTAAGTTTAAATCATAACACCTCATGTGACAATGTGGTTAATGTCTTTTTTTGTATAGATTTGATCCAGGTTCGAATCCCACACTTTACATCTATTTTTCTCAATTTTAGTTTAACGAGCCAATTTCGAGCCGAACAAGAGCTGAACACGAACACGAATATTTAAATCGAGCCGAACACGAACACACTATTCACGAGCCGATTTCGAACACGAGCTATTTTGAACGAGCCGAACACGAGCCAAGCCTGTGCTCGCTCAAGCTCGGCTCGTTTACAACCCTACACATTGATGGGAGAAACCCCCGATCTCAAGATCATTGCATGCTCAAGTCCGCTCTCCTTGCCTTCATTCGTTCTCATGGCTCCAGATCCGCTTAAGGCAATCATGTTGATGTCGGAGTTAACCAAATAATAATAGGAAAATCAAGTATTATTCCTGAATGTTTACAACCAAACACACTAGAATAGGAAATAATAATATACGGGATACAAACTCACACGTGGGTTTGTTCTAGGGGTGGAGGCCGGCTAGGTGGACTGGAAGTGATGGTTGGTGTTGGGAATGGATAGGTTGGCGTAAGTTGGAGGAGAAAATAGGAAGGGTTTCTTAACGGGGAATGAAGGACAACAACAAATATGGGAATGCTAGAACAGCGTTATGGCAACAGTAGCAGCTGATATGGATGGCTAGGAAGGATGGATTAGGTGAGGGCTGCAAGACCTTACAGCCCTGGGCAGCGGTAACAAGCAAGGAAGGTTCAAGTATTGCTGAAAACAACGAGGGGAGAGCTTGCGACTGGTTCTGCAGGAGGACAACAAGAATTGGGGAGGCTGGATGGCAGGTAGACTGCAACAGGAGATGGTAGGGGTGGCTGGAAAGAGTAGAATCCGCAGGAAAGAGCAGAAAAACAGTTGTTGTGGGTGGCTGCAGCGAAGAGGGAGGCATGTAACGAAGCGGGTGGAGACGTGGAAGGGTTGGGCAAGAATAAGTCACCATCTCGGGAGCAAGATAAAAGTTGTTACTCATTTGTATCCTCACATTCTTCAGTGTATACTGTGTCAATATCCATTTCATCATCAACTCCCTACTCAGTGAAATAAACCATAATCTTATTTGGGCAATTTGATCCACCGTGTCCAAAACAATGGCTGCACTTTTTGGTTCGGACGGATTTGGGAATGTTGGTTGCGTCACCTACTCTCCACCTTGAATTAGTTCATCCTCGGGTGGTGTCGTCTTGGATGGTTGACTAGGTGTACTCTTGCTGCTTAATGTTGAGGTTGAACTCCGCTTGTTCAATGTGGTCACCCGATGATATTGTTGTAGTTGGTGAAGTCTTAAGAACACATCTTGCTTTAATGAGTTGGTAGTTACTAGCATCACATCTCTCATTTCGCCTTAAACTAGGTAGTAGTTTACTCTTTTCTTCTCGTTGTCAAAGAATCTACTAGTTCTCACACCATGGAGATGCTTTTTTTTTAACTTGTTGGCTGCTAGTTTCATCATTCTATATGGTGGGACGTTCTGTTACTCAAAGACACATTCTACAGTCTGGAACCACTCAATGAACTCGTATGGATCCAAGTGGCCGTCAAAATATGTCAAATTCACCTTTAATTCAAGATATTGTATTATCGATATTTCATGCCAAATTTTCAGAGTAGCGAATCTTCATTTATAGAATCTATCCAGTCACCATTGTGGCTACTCTCGACGGCGATGAGCCTCAATTACAGTTGGAGGATTTTCATTGCACCTCTTCTATGTTAAGTTCCTGCACATCTCTTTGTGGATTTCTCATAAGCTACATTTGATCATTTCCTAAGGATCAAGTTGTTGACAATTGTCTCTTTGGTGGTGTGGTTAGGATTTGGGTTTGGGCAAGTGGAAGAAGTTGTATGAGGTGATGTAGAGTGGGAAAGAAAATTTTTTTGGTATGATTTTGGTAACCCTAGGATAGGACTAGAGTTAGGTTAATTCTGATACCAAATAATATCAGAGTTAACCAAAAAATAATAGAAAACTCTTTAAAAAAAATAAAAATAATAATAATAGGAAAATCAATTATTATTACGGAAAATGAAGCAAGAAGGGTTTTTAGACAAGAAATTAGAGGTGACGAAAAATATGGGAATGCTAGAACAGCCGAGCGACAACAGTAGGTGGTATGGATGTTCGAGAAGGATGGAAAAGGTGAGGGTAGCAAGGTCTTGTTGTCTTGGGTGGCAGCAACAAACAAGGAAGGGTTGAGGGCTGCTGGAAACAACAAGGGGGAGAGTTGGCGGCTAGTTCTGTAGGAGGACAAAGATTGGGGCGGCTAGGTAGCAACTAGGCAGTGATAGGGGATGGTAGTGGTGGCTGGAAGGACGGTGGTTGGAAAGAGTAAAATATGTAGGAAATAGCAGCAAAAAAGCTATCCTGGGTGGTTGCAACGAAGAGGGAGGCGTGGCAGTGAAGCAGGAAGGACGTGGAATGGTTGGGAAAGGCTAAGTCACCACATCAGAAGCGAGATACAATCGGAATATTACTCGACTCTTGTATACAACTCTAGAAGGGAATACAAGGACGCTAGGTACTCTCCTAACCAGAAACATGACAAAAAATAAACTTAAAACATTAGAAAAATAAATATATAATAATAGGATTATTCGCAGTGTCCTAAGAGGATCGGCTGACTCCACAACAACAAAAAAACCTGGATCGGTTTGATCCAGGCACAAAGGCTATACGCTCATGTGTTAAACACTAGCTTGATGACGTTCAAGACCTTCTGATTGGTGTAGCTCGCATCCGCTCTAGACGTCGTCACTCGATTCCGTGGTAGTCGGCGGCGTTTGCGTGAAGCTCCACGATCTATTTCTTCCCCGACAACGGCGTCAAAAACTTGATGTGCCCCTAGCGTGTTGTTTTTGTGTGTGTTTTATGTCAATTCAATTCCCCTGAGACGGTGCCGAAAACTTGACCCGACCCGTAATTACGCAGTGATTTAACTTTAGGGTTTAAGGTTTAAGGTTTAGGGTTTAGGATTTAGGGTTCTTTTCTTCCATGTCCGTGAATCTATCCTCCATGGATGAGAACCTTCTCTCTTTGGCTGAGAAATGCTCCTTCATTTGAAATCTGATTCGAGTGGCCTCTTCCTTTAATTTCTTTTCTAGAACATGTAAATTTTTTTGTTGCCATTACTCCAAAAAATATTTTTGATATGAAAATGAAACTCCTATATATTGTGATTCCATCGTCGGCTTTCTAACTTGCTCGAATCACAATGTTAGGTCACGGAGGCATGCGTTTGTACCCTACGATCCTGTTGTTAGCTTCTCAACTAAGTAAAATCGCGTTATTATCATGCTTATGTATCTTGTGATCTCGTCGTTGGCTTCCCAGTTAGTAAAAATCACGACTATATCATGCGTTTGTACGCCACGATGCCGTCGTTGGTTTCCCAACTTTGTAAAACTGCGATTGTATTGCAAGTTTCAGTCACGTCCGTATGTGGTGATCCCGTCGAGGGCTTCTCAGCTATCACGTTCCTGTCTTCAGCTTCCCAGCTAGCTCTTATCACAACTGTATCGTGATCCCATCGTTTGTTTCCGAAGATCGATTGCTTTGATACCAATTTTAGAAGAACCAGAATAGTTTTTTATAGAAATTAGGGCAATCAAATATTTTATTTTAATAAGACCAAGCAACACAACTCAAATACATAAAGATAAACACCCACAACTCAAGAGGTTGGCGATCTCTCCCAAACTCTAATCCTAACACTTACAGTTTGAGGGATAGGAGATGTCTCCTATAAAGATATATTACTTTTATTTTTATTTTATTGATTTTATCTTAAAATAAAATATATTTTATGAATAAGATATGATTGTTTTTAAAAACTCTCAAATCACCTATGAATAAATTGTTTTGGGTATTATTAAAAATAAGTTGATTTATTTTTAAAAAACAGAAACATGTGAAAAAATGCACTAATTAAATATAATTTAAAAAATAAAAATAAAAACAGAAAAATAAAAGGAATATTCTCATACATACTACTTAATTCTTATATGCTGCATTATTTATGCATGAAAAAGTGTATTTCACCTTCTTTTCTAATTTAAAATAGTGACATTTTTTATGTGATAAGAAAGATTTGGGTGATATAAACATAAAAAGTAAAATTTAGGTGTCAGATTCATAGGAATTGAGTATTATGTATATAAATACAACAAAATAAATATGTTCCTAAATAGACCCGATTAGCTATTTGCCTTTCGCTGTCACTCGTATGTTTATTATAGTATATATAATGATCTCATTATTCGCCTGACAGGTCAGGATCTGTGCTTTCCCAACTAAACAAATGGGATTGAGAGAGATTGGGATCAGCCCTGATTGCAACCCCGAAAATAGAGCTAGTCCCAGACAGGTAACTTTCTGTGTTATACCACCTCAAATTAAATTAAAACATTTAAAGAATCATGTTCAGTGAAATTTTGTTCAGAAACTTTTTCCCCTTTTCACTCTCTCTTTAGGGAAATTTATATAAATGGCTGCACAATTCGTATGTAATTACATATCTCATACGTAAACTTTCATGTTTACATACATAACAATTTGGCGTGTTTTAAATCTATGCATGAAAATGTTTTTTTCACTTTTAAAAAGTGCTAATAGGGCTATTTTTTATGTGTTGTTTAAGATTTGAGTGCTATTTGTGTAAATATGATAGTTTAGGTGTGAAATATGTAAATACATAAGAATTGTGTAGGAATTTAAGTAAATGCCCTTCTTTTTTCGATCAAGTTTTAGTCTTTTCTACTCTTACACGTTAGCTTCACAATATTTTTGCAATTTTTACCTATGCATGAGATGGTGTATTTCACTTTTAAAATAGTGTTGATGGCCGTATTTTTGAATGTGATGTTAAACATTCGAGCGGTATGTATATAAATATGAATGTTTAGTTGTTAGGTAAATTCATGTGAAATTTGTGGTATATATGTAAATGCCACATGGGAAATCTACATACATATCACACAATTCTTATGTATTTACATATCCAATACTCATAACACTTTGGTGTCATAAACTTATGAATGAAAAGGTATATTTCACTTTTTAAAAAGGTCACGTGATGGTTTTTTTGATGCGATGTTAAAAATTTTAGTGTTTATGCATGTAAATATGAATGTTTAGATGTTAGATAGGTAAATACATGAGAATTGTGTGGTTTGTATGTAAATGCCCCTTTCTCTAAGAGAAACTAAATATGATAACATGCCTACTCCTTAGCTATTAAACTGGGCACTGGAACCTGCCGAAGACGACATACTCGACAAGCTCTATGAGCTGGGTTATCTGGACGCCATAGTCTGGGCTGAACAGAATCCTCTAGACTCCATTCTAATAGATGAAATCTCATCAGAATGATGAGACTTACAGGTAACAATTCTTAAACCTCCTAAAATTTGTTAGTTATTTATAGCAAATTATTACCAAAGCATTACTCATAAAAAGCTGACAAATTATATCTGTATTTTTATACGGCATGTTCTTTTAATTTATATATATATATCCACATTAGCTAATTCTTGTAGATCCAAATCATCTGCTAATTGATCGTCGGCTGATCCCAAAACTTGACATTTAATTTAGTTTACATGCCGCCACACTTGTAAATTATTGTGAATTGCTTTTCAGAACATTTGAAAGGAAGAATGAGAAGCGTTGAATTTGAATTGCAACTCCATACAGTTCCAGTTTTGATTCTTGTTTAAGAGAGTTCCATCATATATAGCATACAAAACATTCAAATTTATATATTTCACAGCTAAATTTCTCTATTTATATCTATAGCACTCAGAATATCAAAATTAAAATAAAGTAATGCCTACCCTTAACTTACCCACCCTAACCTTCTGTCATGGCTCGCGGTCAAGACCGAAGTCATCGACAGGTCTGGCCTCTCCCTCTTCCTCTAGAGATCTCTGGTTAATTGTTGGTAAAATTTAGATGCTAGATATGCACATATGAGGAATTAAGTGGTATGTAACATGTATGTAGGCCTTGTTATTTATTAAGTGATGCCATCTGTGCTATTCCTTTGCTCTCACTTGAATCCCTCCCTCCACCCACTCTCTCTCTTCTCTCTCTTCTCTCTTTTTTTTTTTATTAATAATGATGGCTGATTTATGTATTTTTATTTTTATGAATGTAATGAATTAAGGTCATAAAAAAGACCACATTAGAAGATAGCATCCATGTTGTTGTATTTAGGAGTTATTTGGTTTTCTACATAGCCTAATTAGTTGAGTCGAGTTCGAGCTACTCTTAAGTTGAACTTGAGCTTAAGTAATTAGTTTAGTTTGAACTCGAGTTTAATTCTAAGGGTTTGAGCCAACTCACGAGCCGATTTGTTTATTATAAAATAAATAAAATGATATTAATTGAAATTAATGTTATAATGGAATGATAAATAAAATGAGTAAATAAAATTAGCAAATGTGGAGATACATAACAAAAACATGTTTGATGTAAAATATCAAATTTAACTTTTAAATACTTCAAAAATATATTCTTGGATTGTAATAAATTTTGAGTAAATTTAATATTGATATATATTTTTTTAAAATGAATTTTCTTATAAGCCCATGAGTAAAGTTAACTTGAGTTTAGCTCATTGAGCTTCGGCGGAGTGCCATTTGTTAAGTGGAGCTTGCTCGCAGACTGGCTTGGTTTGTGTAATGTAGTCTTATTTAGGGGGTCTCAAAGTCATTACTATGCCAACTTTTAAATACAACTTCTAAGTTGTTGCTTCCATCCATTATTTATTTATTTAATGATTTATGAAGTAGCAGTGTATTACTTAAACAGTAATGTAAAATTTCAAGCCCGAATGTTTTGAAGTGGTACAAATTTCATTTGATGCATATAACATTTTAAATATAAATATATATATATATATATATATATATATATATATTGAATATGAAGATCATTAAATTAAATTAAGGGGCTTTTGCTAATATACCGTTTAATTCATAATGTATTTATACATCTTATCACCTAAGCTTCAATTTTTACCTACATGCCACCATCTGAAAGATGTATTTTCACTTTTACACCACCTAAATCTCAAATATCTTAATAGAAATACCAGCATTTTAACTTTTAAAAGTGAAATAAATCTATGCATTGAGGTGGCACGTATGAAAAAATTGAATTGACTGATGTATTTAAATCTATTAATGTAATAAAATTTTATTGTAGTGACATTATTCATATAATTAAAATAACTTAATAATTATTATTACTTTTATATAACCAAATTGATTGAATCAATGAGTTCTCTAAATGCCAAATTGATAATGGCAAAATCAATTTAAAATTATAAAAATACTACCATTTTTTAAAAATGAAATACACCTTTTTAACGGATGCCAAAATGCTGTTAAATGTATCCATCACCTCTGACCATAATCAGCAAAACCACAATTATAACCTTTAACAAACAACATTCTTATATACAGAACAAGAAAAATGTAATTTCACCTAATATCCTTCTCATTACAATGCCTTCCAAATGCAAATAAAATAAAAAAAGGGGGGCCAAAAATAAAAGCGAGCGCAAAGAATAGAAAGAAAGAAGCTGCTATATATCTAAACATAACTGCAGTTACCCATTCCAGATAGAAGCAGCAGCATTGATTACTCTCTCTTGTCCACTTCAACTTCGCCTTCAATATCATAAACATCATCATCATTGTCGTCGTCATCGTTATTATTATTATTATTATTTCTTTCTTTCTTTTCTAATTTAGTCAGGCCAATATTTCCATCCCCCGGTCCTTTTGTTAATGACTGGGATTCCTCATCGTCAGCCTCGGCTTCGCCTGAGTATGCATATCTGTCCCAGAACAGACACAGCAGATTGTTTTAAGAAGGGGCTTTTATATAATATTGCTTTTCTCCATGATTGGGTTTGCAAATTTGTTAAATCAAGTAAGACCAAAATCCAAAATCTACATGACCTAACCGAACAATTTAACCGATCCAAAACCAAACTGAAATATAATTCGATGGTATATTTAGGAAGAGGAATTTACCTTTGAGAGCTTTGAGATGGTCCCCAGAGATAGCACAGTACGCAGAGGAGAGCAAAGGCAAGGACGTCCCAAAAGGCGGTGATAATCCATGCACTCTGCCACCTTTCACTGAATGGATCTGTAGCTTTAAAATAGACCTATGGAATAAAATAACACCAAAATGTAAATATCAAAATTTAGGTGTTAGATATGTAAATATATCACACATTACTTGTAATATTATAATTGAAAAAAAAAATTTGAATAAATCAAGCTGCAAAGCTTGTGAAAATTACCAATATTAATGGCCAAGACAAAATGCATGTGACGGTGTAGGTAGTTATCATATGCCAATCTTCAAAAATTTTACATACGTACTAATCAATTTCTATGTATTTGCATATATACCACAGTAACCTCTGCATGAAAAGGTGTATTTTGCTTTTTAAAAGTTACAGTAGTGATATTTTTTATGTTATATGATAGATTTTGGTGGTATATATGTTAAAAATAAAGCTTAGGCGTTTGATATGTAAATATATAGGAATTGGATGGTATCTGTGTAAATGCCCCTATGATAAATTACAAAATAATTTGAGCAATGCCAATCATTAGTTTAATCCATCATATTCTTCCAAATAAGATTGAGAAGAAAATCATATATTCAACATTTTAGTTTCTGAATTCATTAACATGCCATACAACAGCAACAAGGCCTTAATCCCACTATGTGGGGTCGGCTACATGAATCCTTTTTCTCCACTGCGTCCTATTTAGTGTCATATTTTCATTTAGTTCTAGTAAATTAAGATCATTTTTAATACAATAAACCCAAGTTTTACTAGGTCTACCTCTGCCTTTCTTAACACAAGTCGAATCTAAAACATCTACTCTCCTAATCCGATCATCAGATGGTTGACGTTTAATGTGATCAAACCATCTAAAACGACTTTCTCTAATTTTGTCCGTCACAGGAGCTACACCAAACCTATCACGAATATATTCATTTCGCATTTTGTCTCTAAGTGTAAAGCCACTAATCCACCTAATCATTCTCATCTCGGCAACACTTAACTTATTATTATGCTTCTCTTTTAAAGGCCAACATTCAACACCATAGAGCATTGCAGGTCTCACCACCGTCTTATAAAATTTTCCTTTCAGTCTAAGCGGTACTTTTCTATCACACAAAAGGCCCGAAGCGTTCCTCCACTTCAACCAACCAACTTGAATTTTACTATTAACATCCCCATCTATATCACCATCGCTTTGAACAACGGACCCAAGATATCTAANCTCTAATTTTGTCCGTCACAGGAGCTACACCAACCCTATCACGAATATATTCATTTCGCATTTTGTCTCTAAGTGTAAAGCCACTCATCCACCTAATCATTCTCATCTCGGCAACACTTAACTTATTATTATGCTTCTCTTTTAAAGGCCAACATTCAACACCATAGAGCATTGCAGGTCTCACCACCGTCTTATAAAATTTTTCTTTCAGTCGAAGCGGTACTTTTCTATCGCACAAAAGGCCCGAAGCATTCCTTCACTTCAACCAACCAACTTGAATTTTACTATTAACATCCCCATCTATATCACCATCGCTTTGAACAACAGACCCAAGATATCTAAATCATTCACACTTTTTAATAATTTAATCACCCAAAGTCACACTTCTGTAACTAGAGCTATTACTACTAAAATTACATTCCATGTATTCAGTTTTAGTTCTACTTAAACGAAGGCCTTTAGACTCCAATGTAGACCTCCATAATTCAAGTTTTTTCTGGGCTTTTTCTCTCGTTTTATCCACGAGAAGAATATCATCAGCAAAAAACATACACCAAGGTACATCCTCCTGTAGATGTCTAGTAAGACCATCCATAACTAAAGCAAAAAGATAAGGTCTTAAACCCGATCCCTGATGTAATCCAACAGAAAAAAAAAATCACAATTGTTGCTGATCAAACGATATTATCAACTAGTTTATCTTTTAGTCTATATATTATTAGTTACATAGTGCATAATATTAATATCTTCATGATTGTTTATCTAAAAAAATCTATGCAAACTCTTCTTAAGAACAGTTAATTATTGAAGATTGATCATACATACAATAACAAAGCAGGAAGTAATGGCATTTTTTTTGCATTTACATAGATACCACAGGCTTCTCATGTATATACATATCCAACATAAACTTCAAATTTTCGTATCACTTAAAAAAAAATACCGCTATTACTTACTCTTAAACAGAGGACATCTTTTTAAGCAAAGGTAAAATAGCATAGATGTAAAAGTCAAAGTTTTGGTGATGGATGTATAAATACATAGGAATCGTGTGGCATGTAAATCTTCCTTTTTTTTTGTTTGTAAAAGAAATAATATAACTGAGTCAAGGAATTTCAAAATTAATCCAAATAATGTGTTCTAAATTAATTTGGCTACATTGTAAGGAGCGCATGTAACTTATAATTTAACCGTAGAAGCACACAATTTAAGGTTTTTTGTTTTTTCATGAGAAAACCTAGTCTCAGGCGTTTTCATAAAAAAACCGAGCCTCCCATTCCTCCCATGCCCAGTCACATTACTTCATAAGTAGTACTTTTTTATGAAACAGCAAAATAATGCAAACTTCATACTCTCATAAAGGCGAAATAATTTTTGGCATATATATATATATATATATATATAATGTTTAAGCTTAATTGAGATCAATCATACAAACATTATTACATTGTTAATTTTAATATATTAATAAATCCTTATTTATTCTCATATCAAATTGTTCAATTTTAAAATTTGATTGGTGTTGTATTAGAAGTTTGTTGTTACAGAACCAATATCACTTGTGTTCATCAAAATATATTTAAGCAAACAGATTTGCTATATAGTCCTTTTTCTCTTTTCAATATATTAAATAATTGGAAAACTCGACAAAAGGATGTCATCAGCTCATGCACGTTTTGTATTCACGTATGAAACTATTTGTTATTATATTGCACATTATTATAAGTATTTTCATATTGTCTTCAGAGGCTATAACAAGTTATATCTTTCTTTGTTCATAAAGGACTTTGTATAAAACGTTGCTGACATTGAAGTTTGATGTTTAAAAAAACATGTTGATTTGATTGGAAAATAAGTTTTGGGCATACTTTCGCATCTAGTTATGGATGGAATGAAAGTTAACGTTGTACTTTGATCTTCTTCTCGATTTGTTATCATGCAGCGTTACTTTATGTTGTCATCTCTATATGGCGTTACTTCATGTTATCATCTCTATGGGCGTTACTTTATGTTATTGCCTCCAACTACAAGGGAAAATGGCGGGCATATGGCAGAAGAAGTGGCGAGCAAAGCAGGCGGAGAAGTGGCGAACAAAGCAAGGGGAGAAGTGGTGAGCAGCGGGCGCAGAAGAGAGGAAGTGGAGGCAGGACAGACAGCTTCAGTGGGGACCTCGAGCCGAAGCATCGCGAAGAAGAGGAGAGGGGAGCTCGGTCTGGTTAGGCCTTGCATGTGATCGAAGAGGAGAAGGGAATAGGGTCCGGGTCGTGTGCGTGAGTTAGAGATTTGAGGAAAAGAAAATTCCTTTTTTTATAATGTTTAATATTTAAAATTCCACAATTCGCGTACTATTCGCCCGTGCACGAGCCATATAAAAATGGGTGTCCCTCCAGGTAAATTCGACATTCTGGACACACTCACGAAGTATGTTTCATCATCCGGGATCGTTCGAACAACTTTGTCAACGATTAGATCAAAAAATGTATTAAATTCATTTTTTCTTAAAATTTTAATTAACGATCGATCATTTCAAAAATTGATTTAAGGTTTAATTAATAGTGAAGCCTTTCAGGTGTAGATGACGCGAATTATGGTATTAATGTGTGTAATGTGCAAATTACGATGTTTATGTAAAGTGAATGTATAAATTGTGGTGTTCGTAATGTAAGTTGCAGGATAGATTTATGGGGTGATGCGAATGTGCAAGTCATAAGGGGTTTCCCTAAGTCCTTTAAATCCTATGTGGACTCTCTTTGGGCCTCCACGTGTTGGTCCTAACTACTCAACCCATCGGTGGTGGTACATGATCTTAGTCACTCAACCAGGTGGTGACAGCCCGAAATCGTAACCACTCGACCAAATGGGGATGGCTTGGGACCACCCATGTGAGGCCCCACAAAAGAGTTAAGAGATGGTTTGAGCTTCTAAATGGTCTAGGTCCCATCACTAGTCCTCTAAGATAGTTGATAAAAAAGTTTTATGACTAGATCCTAGGCTTCTAAGGAGGAATTAGCTAGACATCATCAAAAATGAGGTCAACACTATTTCTCTAGTCTCATCCACAAGAACGATATCAACAACGAAAAGCATACACCAAGGTACATCCTCCTCTAAATGTCCAGTAAGAACATCCATAACTAAAGCAAAAGAGATATAGGCTTAAAGCCGATCCCTGATGTAATCCAACTGAAATAGGAAAATATTTGGTTAATCCTCCTGTTATAACACAAGTAACAACTCTAGTATACATATTTTTAATGACTTTAATATAAGTCATATCAACACATTTCTTCTCTAGAATTCTGCATATCTCTTAGAAACTTATCGTAAGCTCTTTCTAAATCAATAAAAATCATATGTAGATCTTCCTTATTCTCTCTATACTTCTTTGTCAAACTTCTAAAAAAATGTATAGCTTCCAGAATAGACTTGCCCGACATAAATCCAAAATGATAATGAGAAATTTTTGTAATACGTTTTAACCTATTTTCAATTACCCTCTCCCATAGTTTTAAAATATGACACAAACTTAATTCCTCTACAATTTGCACTCTCTTGTGCATTCCCTTTATTCTTAAAAATGGAGACCAAAGTACTCTTTCATTACTCATCAGGTATATTTTTAGTTTTAAAAATAATATTAAAGAGTTTAGTAAGCCAATAAACTATCTCCTTAATATTTTCACATTTCAATTGGGATATTATCAGATCTTATTGCCTTTTCACCCTTAGTTCACCCTTAGTTTTCTGTAAAGTCTCAACTTTTTTTTTACTAATGCGGAAATAAAAATGAAACATTTTATTATTATTAATGTATTTTCAAGAATCAAAATTATAAGGAAAAAAAATGCAATTCAAAGAACTGCATCAATAATTGCATGAAATATAACACAGCTTCATAGAAATAGGAAAGAGTGAAGAACTCTTACCTCATATCCTATCCAAGCGACAGAAGCAATTACACAAACAGCCAATGCATTTGTAAATTTTCGATATATTTCCAACTTCACGGAACTCCTCCTTGCCTAAAAAGCCAGAGGAAGCCAAAACATAATTATAAAGCAAAGCCATATTGTGTCCAATTATGAACAAAAATAACTGAAACCTTTCACATTTACCTGTAATTTTTCCAATGTTCGAGATAGCGATGTGAAAATCCACAGAATTAAAAAAGCATCCAAAAATGCATCGGGAAGTACTAGAAAAAGCCTTGTTTTGCCTGAAATGTCATTGATTGTTCCAACGTTTTCGGTAATATCCAGCAACTCAGATGCTAAAAAGTAGGTAACACCAAGTAGAAGCACCTTCGAAGTAAGACCGCCAAGTGTCGGCCGAACAACCCCATATCCCATTGACACAGACAATAAAAGCAAACGTGATACTGTTTTCCTCACAGCTCCAACAGTGACCACCCATGTTGTGATACCTACAGGCCTTGCACCCGTGCTATTGAAGTTCAAAAACTCAAAGTACCAAAGGGTCATTTCAAACAAACCAAGAGCAATAACGAGAGTTATCCAGTTCTGCAGTGGCAATATATCCTTCCAAAACCTCAGATACTGAGAAAACCAGACGATGCCAAGTAGGAGATAAGCAACTGACATGAATACATAGAAGTTCATCAATGGAGCCATCCTTCCTGGCAAATAACCGTCAGGATTTTTCCAATATGTCATACCCGCCAGGGTAAGACCTCTCAGCTTAGGATCACAGGAGATGAAGAACAAGTTGTACATTCCTGTCTTTGTTATGTAAACATCTCGATTATCCATTGGTGCAAATAATAAATTTGCACTGAAATGTGTGTTTATTACAACAGGCCATTCAGGATTTACGGAAGAGGGTCTCCTCAGAACCTCCCCTTGTTTGCAACCCTCAAGCTTGGCAAGGTCAGGAGTACAACATATGGACCTTTGGCCACCATAAGCAGATCCACCAATATTATCCCGATCAGCAGCTTCAAATATTATAGCTTGGATCAACCCTGTACTGTGCTCCATGCTTGAATGCTGTTCTGCGGCTTCATTTGTCCTAAAGAATGTGATATTCTTAAATCTGCAGCAACACCCATTTTAAAATCTGAATGTGTGAGATATGAAAATTTAGATGTTACCCATGCATTACCAAATGGTGAAAAATCAATTTTTTTTTATAGGCATGTGTGCACTGCAAGTAAATACAAATCGCTTATTCTATATTGAAATGATGAATTAATAAATGATCAAAGAAACAAAAAGTAACATAATTTTCTTCATTAAAAAAAAACTTTGTTCCTAAAAAATGTACTGGGCCATAAAGCCCGTAGAAAATGATTAGAAGTTGGCATAAAAATGCATCTTGAATGTGCAGCTAAACTGAGAACTGGGAATCGACATTCAAACCATGCAAACTAGATGACATTATTACAATAGCAGGTACATAATTCATTGCCAGCTCAAATATACCAGAAAAATACATAAAACAAAGACTTTCAACTTAAAAATAACAAAAAAATCAACTTCCACATAAAATCATAGGAGTCCCGTGTAAATAACAAATTTATCAAACTGACGTTTTACCCAAAATCCTAAACATAAATAGGCTTTTTTTGTCCTTTGCCAGCCAAAAACGGTTTCAAGTGTCAATTCACAGAGCCTAAAAGGCTAACAGCTATGAAATCAAACCTTTTGGTCCAAACCTGACAGAACAAAGAAAGCAATCTCTCAAGAACCAAAACCTTCAACAACTGAATGGCGTGCATGAACAAACGTAGGATTCACTGGACTTTAGGAGTTTTAGATAGAAAGGGGGTAAAAAAGGACAGCAAGTAGGAGTTCTCAATACTAGAAAATTCCTTCAGGAATGTGCGGCAACATAATCTAAAAGCCTATGACTAAAGGTATCATCTCAGAGCATCCACTGCCCCTAGGGTTTGCTTCTTTACTATTCTAATTGCCACGACAGAGAAAATTCTTGCTAGTGTGCTAGGGTTATTGAGATTTTTACCAATTTTGAATGATATAGCGCTTTCTTGGTAAGAACCAGAAAAAATGGTTTCTTATCGAAAAAAATAATGTATTATATGTACACTCTTAAGTAGTAAATTCATTTCATTTTACACAAATAAATAATAAAGGATGCACTAAGTGCATGAGGCTCCTACTGATTATAAAAAAAAGTTTATGTATGAAATATTATCCGGGCCATCCAATGCAATTTATTGTTTTGTAATCCTTCCCACTAAGTTCAAGAGGTAGGTCATGTTTCTTGAAATCGAGCTCAAGAAGTCCATTATTATTAAGTACATTCAATATCTTCAATAAATTTAATTAATTTCTATCAAAGACATCAACAAAGCCAGTTGCTTTGGAATGCCTGCTTAAAGAAAGAGCAAGTCTCGTACAGAGAAGGTTTCAAAACCCATGATAACAAGCATACAAAAAAGATGACAAGATTTCAAAAATTAATACCAAGACATCGACTCCTTGGTCAAAGTTCTTTCTTAACCGTTGCAAGATCAATGACTAAAACAAGAAATGTTGGGAGCTTCATTCAAAACACTGCACATATAAGTTTAAGAAAGACAACAAGGAAAAGAAAGTGGGCGACCTCCCTCAGGTCAAACACCAAGCTAATTCAACAACCAGACTCAATTCAATCCTTAATGGCTATGTCAAGAGATAGAAAAGCGCCCACCATCGTTACTACACACAAGAGGAACTTTTCACCAAATGCATTAAAGTTAAGAATGAGATTGTAGTGTTATCATCAACCCTGTCAATATTTTGAGCAAATAGACTGAATGTCTTTCCTTTTCTTTCATTCCAATAAATAATAGTTTGTACAATCTATTTTAGGTACACAATATTTTGTATAATCTATTTTAGGTAACTTAATTAATACATATTCGTAATTTAAATATTTAGCTAAAAGGAAAGAATCCATGCAAATATACTATTTCCTCTTTGCAGTATTGCGAAGAAAGATACTTTTTATTCTGTCTGATTTCATTTACGCATTATTGATATCCACCCTAAAATTGATGTTGGCTGGTCAAGAAGCATCATTTTGTCAACAAGAAATTGATGACGCTGTCGAGAAAGAGCCTTAGTAAATATATCAGTCGTTTGAAGATCAGAGGTGATATGAGGAAGAGATGTAACACCATTCTCATAGACTTATCGAATGGAATGACAGTTCACTTCAATGTGTTTCGTGCGCTCATGAAAGACATGATTAACAATAATCTGGATAGCGCTAGTATTAGCTGCATGAAGAGAAATAGACTCAAGCTAAGGAAAACCAAACTCAGCTAGCACACCCGAAACCAAATGATCTCGGAACAAGCGGAGGACATAGCGCAATATTCTGATTCAGTAGATGACTTAGACACTCGATCTTGTTTCTTGCTCTTCCAAAAGATTAAAGAGTTGCCGAGAAACATGCATCATCCAGTAATAAATCGGCATGTATCAGAACAACCAGCCCAATTAGCATCATTGTAGATAGTTAAGGTGATATGAGTCCGCAAAAAGGAACAAACCACAATGAGAAGTACCTTTCAAATACCGAACAATACGTGGGACTGTAGCTAAATGAAGAAGCATAGGTGCTTGCATAAATTAACTAATTTATTGCACACCAAATGAAATATCAAGATGCGCAATAGTCAGATAATTGAGACTCCCAACAAGTTGCCGATATAAAGATGGTTCAGATAGAAAGTCAACATCATTCTGTTGATATTTGACATTTAATTCCAAAAGAGTATTAGCAGAGTGACCATCTTGAAGACTAGTCAAAGCAATAAGTCCTTTAGTATAGTTGTGTTGATGAAAAATAATAACAATGGGCAAAGAGTGAACCTCAAGTCCTAAGAAATAAGTTAATGATCCCAAATCTTTTATATAAAAAGAACCTTGAAGACGCTTCTGCAGCTGATACATCAATTAATTGTCAAATCATGTGATGACAATATCATCAACAAAGATTAATAACAAAACAATTATCTTGTCAGTTTTGCAAAGAAATAATGATGAATCATACTGAATTTGAATAAAAGAGAAGTTAAGAAGAGTATTGCAAAACTTTTCAAACCATGCCCGTAGAGTCCGTTTCAAACCGTATAGGAATCGTTTGAGCTTACAAACATCATGTAAATGTGTAGAAAACAAGCCTGGATGAGGAGTCATATAGACATTTTTTTTTAGATTCCCATGTAAGAATGCATTCTTAACATCTATCTGTTTTAAAAATCGGTCTTTAGATACAGTAATAGATAACACAGTCAGACAGTTGTCATCTTAGGCACAGGTGCAAATGTTTCTTAATAATCAATTTTGTATTCATGTCGATTGTTTAGAGCTTAAATCTTGTTTTATATTTGTAAAGAGAGCCATCATATCAGAGTTTAAGAGAGTAAACTCATTTACAACCAATAGGTTTAACATCTGTAGGACATGAGACAATCTCCCATGTGATTGTCTTGAAGTGTCTGAAGTTCCTCTTGCATGGCTTTGACCCACCAAATTTTTTCAGCAGCCTGAAAGTAAAAGGTAAGAACAGTGGTATTAGTTAAAATTGAAGAATACTCATATCTATCTAGAGAACATATACAACAATTTGATCGTCGAAGACTTATTGGAGCAATTTCTGGATCAAGTTCGAGGAGGATTGAAGGTGAATGGGGCAGGCGTCGTGCGTAGACAATGTCCAGCTTGAATTGTTTATCAGCAGAAAAATTATCAAATTGTGGAAGTATAACTGTATCTAGTGTCGACACATGATGTTGAAAGTAATATTCATGTTCAAAGAAAATCACATTCCGAGAAATATGTCAGCGACTATTAATCGAACCATAACACACAAAAGCTTTATGATTAGAACAGTACCTCATAAAAGCACATCGTACTGACTGAGCTGTCAACTTATGACGTTCATGAGCAGATAGATGAACAAAACAAATATATCTGAAAGTATGTAGCATATGATAATTAGGATGTTTGCCAAAAAATCAATAATAGAGAGAATCATACTTCAATTGTTGAGATGTTAAACAATTAATGAGATAAACTGTAGTAGATAAAACTTCAGTCCAAAATTTAGCTGGAATAGAAGATTGTATCAATAATGTGCGCACAGTATCAAATAGATGTCGATTTTTTCGTTCAGAACTCCATTTTGCTGCGGTGTATAGGTACATGAACGTTGCGAAACAATAAATTTGTTATGGACAAATGCTTGAAATTTATGAGACATGTATTCACCGCCAGACCGTAAGGATTTTATGCAAGCAAAGAATTGAGTTTCAACATATGCTAAAAATGTTTGAAATACAGTAAATACTTCTGCTTTGAAATGCAAAAATAGATCCAAGTAAATCGACTGTAATACTCAATAAATGTCACAAAATGTCTATATTGAGCATTTGAAATAACTTATGTAATTCTCCAAACATCACTATGAATAATGTCAAAACATTTATTGACACGACTGTCCAAAATAGGAAAAGGTAATGTCTTACTTTTTCCAAATTTACAAACAGAACAGTCAAATACAAAACTCTTATCTGTAGAATGAAAAACACCACTTTTAAATAAATGTTTCAACACCATATCATTTAGATGACCTAGTATTTTATGTCAGATGCCCGTTTTATTCTCAACAACTGAAAAAGCTATCAACGTATTCTGATGAATAGTAAATTGTAATGAAAACAATCTACCCACTTTAGGTTATTTCGCTATCACCTTCCCTAACATCTAATCCTGCACAATACAACAATCACGAGAAAAATATACGTCACAGTTATTATCCACAATTTGACCAAAAGAAAGTAAGTTAGTAGATAATTTAGGAGAATCCAAAACATGTCTGAAAGAGGAGTTAATATCACCAAGTGTCGTAATTGGAATATTATTTCCATCAGCAACATGAATATGTTGAGTATCATTGTACAGTCGTTGGTTATGCAATAATCAGCTGTGTCAGTCATATGATTTGTGGCGTCTGAATCAACAACAAAGGAGAAGGAACATGAGTAATAATTTTATCTTTCCCTTGAAGGTCGGGAGCATAAAAGGCAGAGAGAATCAATTGTTAAACCATATCTGGTGTGACAACTGATTAATTATTACCAGCAACTGTGGATGTCGAGCCAGGATTGTGAGCGTCGGATACCGTGGCATGAAGTGCTTGTGGTTTGCAGTTCTCGGGTAGTGTAGGGACTGTAAAAATATGTTCATTTTGCTTGCAATAATCACAACACTCTTACAATTTCATGCTATATGGCCAAATTTCTTGCGGTTGTCGCACTGCACTGATCCATTTCCTTTAGTCTGAGCAGCATATGTTAGATTAATTATTTCTGATGATCCACATGTTGTATTAATAACAGTTTGTGTCATCAATCTTTGTTCTTCACGCAGTAATTCACCAAAACAGATATCGAAACAAAGAACCGGATCTCTGTTCAGCAACCCAGGCCGAGCAGTTTCAAATTCAGTTATGAGCTAAACTGATCACGGTGACTTTCTTCATGAATTGTCTGAAGATTAGCCAAGTTCTTATTTGTCACCTTAGCATAGATAATGTCAGTATATTCACTCCATAAATTTAGAAAACCAAAATAATATTGTTCAATTGAAAGATTACCCTGACTATAATTACTCATGTCAAGTTCCAATTGAAAGTGTTTCGCAGAATTATCTTGATTGTAAATGAGCATAAAGTATTCTCTCATTTCTTTAGTTGTGTCAAAGGATCATAAATTGTTCACCGTATGAGCCTCAATAAATCCCAAAATCCCGGGAACAATTTGAGCATCCTTTGCTTCCCATTGACCAAGATTTTTTGCCTCAGTAGGAGCTGTAGAAGACCCATCAATATGGCCCCAAAGCTCCTTCCTTTTTAAGAACATTCTGAGTTGAAATTCTCATGGGACATGATTTTTTCTCATAAATCTGATAGCTAAGGTTTCAGAAGACATTCTAAATAGAATTATCGTTGGTCGAAATCAACCAGAAATCAAAGAAAGCCAAGATATCCAAAAATTCAAATCGTTGATTTAAATCAACCTAAAAAAATCGTCTACTGCCTTCAATTAGGAGAGGAGTTCGAAGCCATGGAAAAACCAAGAGAACCAAAAAAAATCAAAGAAAATCAGACGAGGTAGAAGAGCAGCAGTTGTCGCGATTGAATAAGGCGGGAAGATCGCGACTGTCGCGAGAGAGGAGTCTGAAGCCAAGGAAAAACCAAGAGATCAAAAAAAAATCAAACAAGGCAGAGGAGCAGTGGTTGTCGCGATTGAATAAGGCGGGAAGATCGCGACTGCGCGATCGAACAAGGCGAGAAGATCACGGCTGGCAGGAAGATCTGTCGCAGGCAGATGAGAAGATTTCGGCTGTCGCGATCGAAGTTGAGCGGATCCGGCTAGGCAGAGGAGCAGCGGGTTTCCTTGGACTCTAATGAAGGCGGACGAAGATGCCGCATAACTCAAACAAGGACAAGAACGAGTGCTCCCGGGTAGGACCGTGGAAGTAGTCGAAGATGTCGGCCAACGATAACAAAAGCTAATGAATACTAAGTACCAAGGATTCAGACCAATTCAAGCTCTGATACCATGTCAATATTTTGAGCAACTTGGCTGAATGTCTTTTCCTTTGCTTTCATTCCAATAAATAATAGTTTGTACAATCTATTTTAGGTATATAATACTCTATATAATCTATTTTAGGTAACTTAATTAATACATATTCATAATCTAAATATTCAGCTAAAAGGAAAGAATTCATGCAAATATAATAATTTCTTCTTTGCAGCATTGTGAAGAAGGAAACTTTTTATTCTGTCTGATTTCATTTACTCCTGATTGATAACCCCTGGAGTCAAAAGAATTAGATCACCTCTAGTGTTTTCAGGAGGCCTGGGTTGGAGAGGGCTACACAGTATCATTCATATCTTCTCCATTAGGAGTCCATTCTTGTCAAAAGATGTGTATTAATGACACCACCATCCATAATTCGCCATCACTCCAGAGTACATCAAATGGTGGTCTACGAAATGCTCCCATTAGCTACTTATCAGATCATATTTGAAAAACCATATTTATGGGATCATAATGTCATATAATTAGAATGAGAGCAAAATAAATAAGTTTAATAAAGCATTATATGATATAACTTGAACAAAAATGAAGATTTACAGTCAATTGATTTTTGTTTTAATAAATTGATACAAAGATAATAGGACAAGTAAAAAGAGGAAACAGCAGTTGGCAAAGCTTCAAGTTTCTCTTTGTCCAGAAAAAGTAAACAAACAGCAAGGGTGTCCCTCATATTTTAGGCAACGAAAAAATATTAACAGCAACATGCAAATGACTGTACTTCTTTCTTTTCATATCCTACAGGTCATTCTCCTATGGTCATGGGTCAAACAAATACGATTGTTAACGTTAAATGGGTAGATTATCACGTAATCATGATAATTACCACTAAAACTGATATCCCCTTCCTCATATTGATGATCTTCTCAACCAACTCGGGCATGCTACAATCTTCTCCAAGCCTGTTATCAAGATCAGTTTACCATCAAATCTCAGTCATGGAATAGGATATATGGAAGACAACAAGACAAGATGAACGCGCTTCAAATAACTGATCATATCATTCAGCCTTTGTAATGTGATCTTGAGGCCATAAATGAAGGATAAATGAAGTTTGTGGATGTTAATATTTAGGAGCCATTACATACAAAGCACACAAAACATTGCCATTTACAAATCTAAAACCTACTTTCACCCATTTTTTTCAAATTCTCACTCAAATACAAAACCTCAATCCATATTTTTCATTTTTATCAAACTCTTAATGGTTCAATTGTGGCACACATAAATGCATCGATTTGATAATTTAAAAAATCACTTGGGTGCTAGTTTTGTAAATAGCAATTTTTCAAGTGACGTGCATGCTGTTATCCCTAATCTTATATATTATCCAAGCCATGGCAAAAAAATCATGAGATTGTAAATATAGTGTTTGGCCTCCAACAAAATAAACTATACCTTAATCACAAGTGTGATTTTGGTAAAAAAAAAACCTACTCTACATGTGGCTCAGGCTGACAACATGATAATTAAAAATGGCTTTGCACAAGGTGGAGGCAATCAAGAAGACTATTCTCGTCCATAAAAGGTTAGAGGTTCAGAGTTTCATGGGAGAATGCCAATATGTGAGAAGGATCATCTACAACTTCTTTCTTACTTCACTTCTCCACTCCACATAGGTAAATCAGAAGTCTGAGTGGGAGCATAAATATGATGACACATTCCTCTAATTGGAAAGGAGAATAAGCGACGTGTTTATATTAGCCTTACCAAATATATAAAAATCTCTTAAGATTTAAGCTAATACATCACGGTATATTATCGAGGCAGCTTGTAGCTTATTACTCAGAAATTATAATTGCACACAATAGCTATATTGCATACGACAAAGTTGTTTGCACTTCATTAAGAACTAATGCATTAGTAACCTTAACTATTTAAAAAATAAACCTTGGACCATATCAACACAAGCCTCCTCAATACCTCGAAAAAATAAACTCTATCAAAGTTTCTATGAGCACGCCACACAAAGTTAGCAGCTTACTATTAGATCTACGCTTAAGGACAAATTTGTCTTTCATTAGCCTACGGGCAATTTACTCTTTAAATAAGGAAAATATGTTTAGGGTTAAGGTTATACATGATATTATTGTTGTGACCCTTAGGTTTAGGGTTTGTGAGAGATTTGTTGTAGCTCGAATTGAAGGAATTGGGAGAGAGCGCCTACCTCTCAAATTATAGATGTTTATCTTTGTATTCGTGCTGAAAATTTGATGTTCATGCAATAAAATATGTATTTTCCCCACTGTCTTAAAATACGAGGGCGTTGGCGGGGCGTTTGAGATGTTATGGAGTGAGGCGTAAGCCCCATAAGCCCGACAGTACAAAAAAAATTAGGAATATAAATATAAAAAAATATATAAAAACTATTTATGTAAATATTTAACATGAAAGGAAAAAAAAATTTGTGGTTCACTACAGTGAAATTATTGTAGCTACAGTATCCTCACCGCGGCTATAGTGAAATCATAAAATTAAAGACTCATAAAAGCATAAATAATCGCAAAACAATTCATTGTATCTGCTAAGTTACGGGAGAAGACGATGCATAAGAAGATGACAAGTGCGGGAGAAGACGATGGGAGAGCCTGTGTAAGAATAATAAGACGAAGCGGGTGCAGGAGAAGATGACGCATACAAAGACGCAGCAGAAGAAGACGATGCGAGAGCCTGCATGAGAAGGCGAAGACGATGTGAGTGCGGGAGAAGCTCGACACAGACAAACCTGATCCAAGGTTTCATATGAGAACCTGCGTGTGAGATAAAGTATACGAGTCTGCGCGGGATGACTATATGCAAAAGAAGCTCGAACCCCAGGCGGGGGGTACGCCCATGAGACTTATATTGCGCTTCGGATCTTTCTGTGCATAAGCCCCGCACAATTTACACCCCCCCCCCCTAATGGGCTAGGAGCAGAAGGCCTTACACCACGCCCCGAGGCGCGCCCCAAGCGCTTTTTTAAATAGATGTTTTCCCTAATTTAGGTAGAAGAATCCTATCTAATGGTATCAGAGCAATCGGTTTTATCAAGCAACTAGACGAATCGCAGCGACGACAGAGCAAGGGGTGGACCTAGGTAAGGTGCGGGTGGAAATATCCCCCCTCCAAATTCAGATTTTTACTTATATGAGAGGACAATTTAGTTGTTTGTCTCTCTTGAAATATCACTTTGTCATTCGTTGCCCTAGCACCTCCTACGTTAGGTATGGAGGGACAATTTGCCCCTCCCTCAAAAAAGAGGTTGGTTATGCCCATTGTCTGAGCGATAGTATCACTTAATCAAATTCGTATCAAATTGTTACTAGCGATACGATCGACGAAGGATCGTGAGATTACGACATATAGAAGACCCAAAACTCTCATCCTTCACCTACTCCCGCTCAGTCCTCACGATATAAGCATGACCAAGCTAGCTACAAAAGTTTCACGGCTATTGAAAGATTGCACAAATCGGGATAGCAGGAAAACATAATGTCTGGAGCACGACATACCTATAGGCTCGATACAATAGCGATCAAGCCATCTAAGAGGCAACGAAATTATCACAACTCACATAAATGTGAAACAAAGCCTCGTGAAACATGCACGATAGAAGGGATTGCGACGTATGGGATTATGTATGACTGACCGAAACACGTGAAAACAAATTCAAGTCGTGTAATTTAGGAAACCTGAGATGGGATTGCAACTAAGATCAGTCGTCATGTGACTGAATCTCATGATACAATTAAGATTGGAGCTACTGGAAAGTGACGAAGAGATTTCAGTATATAAATTTTGCCTTTGTGATCGAAAATTTTCCTCGAAAGAATATTGGCTAAGAAAATAGATGCCTTTGAGGAAAAATTAAAGAGAGTGTTGAGCCAAATCAAATCTGAAATAAACAAACATTTATCATCCATAGAGGAAAAATTAAAGAGACAGTTGAGTCACATCAAATATGAAATAGACAAGCATTTCTCGTCCACAGAGAGGAGATTAAGCAGAGATTCACGACTCTGAAAGAAATAATGAGAAGATCATAAAGTTTTACACAAAACCACTCCCAGTCGCCGTGAGATCGAGTGACGGCGTCAGGAACAAACGCGAGCAGCAACAACCAAAAGGATTCGAGCTACATGAGAACAATGTCGGGTTGGGAATTGCAGTGTTTAATGAAAGAATCAGGAGTAGATTCAATCACCAACACTTGGAAAAAATAGCAAGCGTTCGGACGACTCGAACAAACAAAAACAAGCATGATCGAACAAAGAAGTCGGGAATGGGTTTGAGTTGCAGCCTCTGGAGGGAATTGTGTGACATCATGAGGTTTGGAATGAGCGACAACAATCAAAATGGGGCAGCGTGATCAGAGCTGGAGAAGATCGCTTTAAAAAATTTTGACATGAGATTAAGGGTGTGCATTCAATCAGTTCGAGTGAATCACCTTTAAAATTTGGCAAATCAATTTGAACCGAATCCAGAAATCGAACTATCGGTTTTACATAAACCAAAATATATATATTTGATATATAAAAAATAAAAAACATGGTCCCAAAAAATATTCATTCTTTTTAAAAACCAAACTGGTCAAACATAATCTCTAAGCTGCCCAAGAATATCGCTAAGTAAATTTCGGTTCTCGGTTGGTTCGGTTGAAAATTTCTTAAAACCAAACCGGAATCCGAAAACAAAATATTGGCCTTTTAAAAACCAAAATCCAAACTTTTAATTCAAAATCGAACTGAATTATTAAATTTATTCAGTTTGGTTTGGTTTTTGAATAAAACTAAATAATGCACTCCCCCACATGAGATAGGGAACCATAGTGTGTGGGCCCCGACGGAGGGTTGCTTCCAACTGCGCCTGTGTATTTTACTATAAAAAACTTTTAGGCGGAAGGCAGTTCATAAGTAATGATGAGAACATGACAGATGGAGAACAGATAGGGAGTTTGTAAGAGATTGATTTGGATACTGCAAAGAATTCAGAAGGGATAAGATGGCGATGCTTCACAATAACCCTAATTTGTGCAAGAGATTGTTGACGTTGAAGAATGTGATGAGGATGATTTAGAATGAAGTGTTTGGATTCTTGATCAAGTGTCATGGCATGAAAGAAAAACATGATGCAAAGTTGACAGAGATTTTAGTAATTGATGATCTACTAGATGAGCTGTTTGGAGCTGTGATATTCTCTAAAATTTTGATTGTAATTCAAAACATTATCGAATTCAGATGCATTCGTAGAATGTGTAAAATGGCATTTTGAGGCAGTGAAGGTCACTACGAGTTTGTAGTTAAATAAAAATTATTATTAGATAATAATGTCATGTGGGAGTTACACAACCTGATCCAACAATATTTGTTTTCAATCTTGAGGAGAATGTGTCTTTTTTGGAGGGAGTAATGTTAGGTCCGCACCTAAGGAAAAATGACTTTTATTAGCCTACAAACAATTTAAACTTGTCATCTAAATTGTCATTTATTATGGTTTAACATAGAAAGCACTAATATGTTTAAGGTTAAGGTTATTCATGAGATTATTATTGTGAGTCTTAGGTTTATGGTTCAGGTGAGATTTCATATCCCTTGAATTGTAAAAATTGAGAGAAATCGCCCAGCTTTCGAATTGTAGGTGCTCATCTTTGTATCTGTATTGAACGTTTGATGTTCTTGCAATAAAATATGTGTTTGCCCTAATTTCTGTAGAAGATTCATTTCACTTACCTACAACAATTCAGCCTTGTCACAAATATAAGAAATACGTCCAAAACAAAATGACAGATAAGCTCTACCAATCGCTAATTTTACTTCTTTCACTATGATGATATAACAACCTTGCTTGTGCAACCCACATAGTCAAGTGATTGAATACTTTGTCTCTAACTATAAGATCATGAGTTCAAGGTTTAGCATACAAATGAGTGAACGAATTTAAAAAAAAAAAAAAAACTTGCTTGATGAATACATTAGTTTATACAATAATGGCGAGAACTTCAAAATTATCTTAAAAGAAGCCAAAATAAAGGATTTACTCTAAAAGATCACTTTAAAAAAGGGACAACTTTGTGTTTTGAAAGGTGGCAACCAATTGAAGTCATAAAATAAACACATACATGAAAAATAATCATACATTTGTGTGTTTCAAAAACTCTTCTAAACTTGTAGCATTACGAGTATTGGTTACTTATGCATCTTTATGAGGCTAAATACATTAAATATTGTGCTCTTCGTTGCACTTCATAACCCTCCAATTGGAAATAACAACCCAACACTCCTTTGCAAGTTTTGGCTTAGTATTGAGATATCATCTTCAAGAATTTCCTCAGAGGCTTCATAACCCTCCAATTGGAAATAACAACCCAACACTCCTTTGCAAGTTTTGGCTTAGTATTGAGATATCATCTTCAAGAATTTCCTCAGAGGCCTGATAACGGCTTGTAATGGTCATAACTCTTTGTTTGTTGCAAAGGACAGGCTTTCCAAGATGTTCACCCTCATGTCATGTAAGCAAACGAACAACAGTATGCAACTCAATTTTCTTCCACAAATTCATAGTTATACTAAGATCTAATCACAAAGTGATTCATCTCTCGAAAGGCTTCAACTCTCATTAATCACCATCCAAAAATGTGAGACTAAAGCCTCCCATTATCTACTTTGCCTTCAATCCTTCCAAGCATGGCTACACTAATCGAGCCCCATTTGAAGTATGTTGGGTCTACAATCCATAAAACCCAATGATAGAAATGCATGCAGAGGTGGATAGCAACTTTGCAAATCATTGCAAAGCTAAAAATATCAGTGTGATCGCCATTAGCTTGAAGAAAATATGAAGGAAGTATTGTTTGACTCCACGTCAACAAGGACTTTAAAGGAGAAGAGCACAAACACAAACAAATTCAATACGATGCATTATCAAATGATACATTATGATGAATATCAATTGGACCTTCCTGCTTATATGGAGATCAATGTTGTACTGAATGTTGAGAATCTCAAACCATTTGAGTTCTTTTAGCTTGGTAATAAGCCAAAAAAAGTTTTGCTTAGATTTGCGAGAAGAACAAGAATTGGACAGAGACATGAAGCTTGAAAAAAAAGATTACTATAACTAGTTAAGTCGGTAAAATAGCTAACAACATCAGCATGAAGTCAGAAGACCTACGTAATTCACCATATAACCTTTGGCATTTCCACTCTCCTTTGATGAAGTGACATTCATGCATGCTTTAATGTGAAGCATCATTATCTTCTTATTAAGGCATCCATGCATCTTTAGTGAAGGGAGTTCCTTCATCTAGTTATCGCCCTCTTTATTTATAAGTGCCACCCTCCCTTTATTCCCATTTGAGGAGAGGCCTTTTATAGGCTATCAGCAAATTTGGAGTTTGCAATCCCCCTTCTAGTGTGAAATAAGATTTCAAGTTTGAAGTTCCAAAAAAACCCTCTTCTCTTCTGATTCCCACTACAATGAATTATTTCCCAAGCTATCCCTCATATGCATATCCTACTCTTTTGACTAAAAAGATTAAGTATTCTTCCTCACATGTATAACAACATCCTTGGAAAAGTTCAATAACTCCTTAGCCAACTCTCTTCACCTTTCGACACAAAGATTTCTTTATCGGCTTCTTCTAATTCCATAAAAAAATTGCCTGAGAAGATAAGGATGAGAATAGTACGCTTGGTTATGACTTAAATTTTTTTGGCAGATCCATTGGAGGTGGGATCTTTCTCGGCAAACGTCAACTAACATCAGATTATGAAATGTCTTATATTCTATAAAAAACCATTGAATAATTCTAGAAATTAAGTTGGTCTCAAACAAAATTTCTTTGTAGATGCAATCCTATTCAATGACGAGGCCGCTTGATTAGTCCAACATTTTGTGTGGGAGGAATCTTTAATGTCTCTATACAAATAGAGATGGAGATTTAAAGGACTTGTAAGGTGGATTAAATATGGTTTTATTGATATCACTATTATTAAGCAAACTCAGAACTCAATAACTAGGCATTTGTTCCATAAAAGATAGAGTCAAGTCTGGTAGAAAAGTATTCTTGCAGACATTCAGGAGTGTTCAGTTGGGTTAAACTCCTATGAGGCAATTGAATTTAATAGCCGTCTGCCATCAGATGAGTTGTTTCTGATCAGTGTGATTAATGGCCAGCAACGCCTACAAATTTGATTTATATTTTTATGAATTCAATCCAAAACAAACCTATTTATTGTTTATTTCAAATACAGGACAGACTACCTTGCAATTGCGGCTGAATGTTAAGCAATATAACACTGAAACGCGACAAAATACTTCTCTCTGCTAACAATGTAGTACCTCAGCTTTCCAACAGTTTCTTCCTCCAAATCTCCCTCAACAAACATAATCAAACAATTAAAACATCCAAAACCAGACGAATTACCCCGCAAAACATTACCAGATCTACTCCTCCAAGTAGTTCCATAGCACAATTCATCCCGATCTCCAAAAATCTTCCCAATCTTCCAACACAAATGATGGATCCAAGAGCGACCGACGCAGATTCAAACAAGAATAAACTTGATAGAACATCGATGTAGCACGATTACCTTATAAAAGAGTTACGACCGTCCGAAGCAACAATTCCCTCGCTTCCTCCGGAGAGCAGGAATGCATTGCCAACCTCCTTGAAGGCATCATGTTCGTAGGTATGAATCGAGCCATCCACCTCCCCTATGCCAATCAGCACTGCTACCGTGCAAAGAACGGCGGCAGTTGAGACAGCGGCGGAGAACTCCATAAGGGGGAGAGAGAGAGAGAGAGAGAGAGCAGCTTAGGGCTTCTTCAGTGATAGAATTAGAGCTGCCGATTGCAGGAAAGAGAGAGATGGTGGCATATGGCTTTGAACCGGTGAGGATTGGATAAACGACACAGAAGAAGGAATTTGGATGTAGCGTACCAAACAGTTGACACGTGGATAATTAAATAAAGCAAATTTTAAGCTAATGGGCTGATATTATGATATTTGCAAGTTTTATTGATAAAAGTTTTTAAATTATTATTTATAGGAAATTTTATTTTAACATTCAACAAGGAAGTAATTTTTTATAAAGTACTGTGTCGGTTTTAAAATATTATATATATATATATATATATATATATATATATATATTAAATATGTGTCGTGTGCATCAGCCTATTGGTTGACATTCTCAGTGTAAGTCCCTTCTGGTTAAGTGTTCGAATCCCCTCTGGCATATAGTTTGGCTTAAGAAGGTGGTACTAGAATCGTTAGGCGTATTAAGAGTAACTAGAGGCTCGTATAATAGTCTTTGGTCGAATTGTTAGACATGTTAGGAGCTAAAGATTTAACATATACTAATTATTTAATAAATTGTTCAAGTCTTTTCACTTCATATTTTTAAAATCAAATCAATGTTTTTTTAAAATAATCAGAATATTTAAAAGTTATTTCAAGTAAATTTTAAAATAATTAAACATACTTTAGCATAGCAAACATATTTAATTTCAAATCAACTACATGACATTTACATAAATACCATCCAATTCTTATGTATTTAAATATATATATATATATATATATATATATATATATATATATATATATATATATATATATATATATATATATATATAGCAACTAAACCTTATTCTTTATATTTATACCACTAAAATTTCATATCACATGAAAAATATCATTATTTTAACTAAATAAAAAAATAAAATACACATTTATTTATAAATAAAGTGCACATATAAGTAACGAAGTGAAGCTTAGATTCTTAGATATGTAAATAAATAGAATTTAAGTGGTATGTATGTAAATCTTCCAAATATAATACATAAATTATAAATTAAAATGATCTCAAATAGCCTCATCTAATTTCATGAAATTGAATTAGCTATAAAATTGCATTAAATAGCTCTTGTAATATTTGAACATTATTGTTATTATTATAAAAATTATTTAATTTCTAAAGACAATGATATTTTTGAGACTTAAAATAGGATCCCATTAATCGCCACCCATTTCTCCATTTGCGCGAAATCCAACGCACCACATGCCTCCATTGTTTCTGCATATTTAAAAAATAAAATAAATAAACACCATTAGTTTCACTTGCAAGAATAATGCTGTGAATAATAAAAAAAATCATTTTAAAAAATTTATTAAATTTGTCAAAAAAAATTTATTCAGCATAATAAAAATTTAATCTTAAATTAAAACTTTTTAGATCGAAACGAGCTCAATCCAGCTCAAAATTGAAAATAATTGGCTCTAATCAAGTTATTTTGATCTGTTTCAACTTGAGATAAGCTCGAAATTGGATCATGACTCGCTAAATTCAATTATGTTTAGCATAAAATAAATTTTCTTTTATAAATACAAAATACTACGAGGCGATCTCGAGTCAGTCTTAGCTGATCTATATATGCTCAAAATTTGCTCGAAAAAATTTTTATTCAAAGTTTCGACTCGTAACTCTACTCGTTTATTTCAACCAGTACCTATCCAATCCAACAATTCAAATCTATTTTCAAGCGACCAACAATTTCCAAACTAAATAGTTGTCTCTAGAAATATTTTTATGATAAACATTTTCATGGACTTTTTTGTTTTTTGCATTATTTTT
>NEWO01000019.1:491006-507401 GCA_003013225.1 Phalaenopsis aphrodite | reverse complement strand
GTAAAAATTAAAATTTGATTGCGGGATAAGTAAATGCATAAGAATTGGGCTTTATCCATGTAAATTTTCGATAAATAATCATACTTACACAGACTCGACCAGTGCGCCATCGCCGACCCTCCTTTCCTCCGCCGCCGCCGCTGCCATTGCCGGCAGCCGCCTCAAGACGCTCATAATTCATTTTCCGCCGCCGCCGCCGCGGTTTCCCTCCGACCACCTTAAACCCCCATCGAGATCTCCTTCTCATCTACATTCAAAAACCAAATTTATTAAATTCTGAATTCTATATCAAATTAAAAAAACTAAAAAATTCAATTTAAGATTTCTGATCATGGATTATCTAAATTTGGGGATTAGGTTACCCCATGATGAGCGGCGAATGCGATCTTCCACTTGTTCCAATCGGGGAGCGCGCCCAATTGATCGCCGGGGTTTCGCCGGAGCTGCTGTGCGTAAGCGAGGAGCATCGCCCGGCGGTCGAACCTGTGGGCCGTTGGGCCGGCGGCCGGACCGGTTACCGAGCACGGCGGTTTGAGCGGCCGGACCGGTGCTGCGTAGAAGGAAATGGATATCTTCTTCTGCTTTATTTCCATATGGGTATTGGGATCTGGAAGGTCAGGGAAAAAATGGGGTTTTTCGTGCCTTTTAGTGTTTGGTTTTTGGATTAAAAATATTGGGATTTACATAATTTTTTTTTCTTTTGTATTTACATATCTAAAGCTCAGAAGTTGGGCTGTTTGTGATTAGACTATTTTTTCTATTTTTTTACTTTTATTTTTGGTCTATTTTATTTTTATTTTATTTTCTATTTTTTTTATATAAAATATGTTTGTTACTATTATGATTTAAATATTTTTTTATTTAAAAAAAATATAAAATATATTTAGTTGGGTTTTTTTAATTTAAAAGAACTGTAATTTTTATAAAATGGTTGGCTCTAAGTACATATGTTATAGTTTTAAGCTTTGTCGCTTATGGCGTATACGATGTCTTCATTGTTCCACCTAATACAAAGTATTACCTGTGGGTCGGCGGGTGATGGGCGGTAAGTGGCAGGCGATGGGTGTTAAGTGGCGGGATGCAAGTAGGCAGCTGGTGGCACGCGGGGGGCGACGGTGGGACTGGCGGGAGGTTGATGGCTGGCAACTGAGGCAGGGGGGCAGGACGGGGGCGGGCAGGGGCAACTGCGGACGAGGGTAGGGGCAAGCTGGGTCGGCAGCGGACGGGGGCGGCAACAAGCAAAGGAGGGCAGCGGCTGCTTGCAGCGACAGGCGGGGGCCAATGGCAGTGGCGGGCAAGGTGGGCGACGACAAGTGATTGGACTCGTTGTTTCCAGTGTTTTAAAGGTAGACAAAAACGTGTTTTTTTTATATTTTGAGTATTTTAAAAACAAAAGTATTCCTTCGAAAAATTAAAAAAAAAAGCATAAATAAAACAAACAATGAATAAGCAAACATTGTTTTTTGTTTGTTTCCTATTTTTTGTTTTCAAAAATAAAACATAAAAACCAAAAATTGATCCCAAACAACTCCTTTAAAAAGATTTTTGTTCATTTTTTGAAAAGGGGTATATGTGAATAATTACCTGCTTACCCAGACTTCAAAGAGGGAGTTAAATGGTATTTTTAAGTATTTATATAAATGAACCTATTGCTCGTCTAACCTATTGCTCTATGAGCTGAAATGGTGATCCTTGGGTTGGCAAGTCTCGATCAGCTGATTATGCTACTTTGGGTTTGTGGATCAGCTCTGATTGATCTTTGATTGTTTGAACTTTGCTTGGTCAACTAGAGTCGACCGGTCGGCCACTTTGGTCTGGTTATCTACTACTGACCCCTAAATGAGGAGCTAATGTTGTTAGGTCGATAATAAGTTGTCGAGTAGAAGGAGAATAACAATAATCCAACAGGTAGCTTGCCCTTTGCCATAATATCTCTTTAAGGTGTTCCCAGATTTTATTGTGGTGAGAATCTTCGACCTCCTGATGATAAATCCCAGATACTCTTATGAGGAGGCTGGTGATGCTGGAGCGATAGTTGAGCTGATGCCTTCTCTTTGCTCGATGGATCTCAGTCTTTGCCTCAGGTAGATTACATTTGGCATGCTTCATACCCAAACTCCAAGGATCTGTATTTTGTCAATAAAGTTTTTGATTTGTCAGTGATGTGACTAATTGTTTTCCTTCTGTAGGTCATACCTGATCATGCTCTTATGTCTCTCAGACGGTTAGATCCCCTTGAGATTCATGCTAACACAATTCTGATATACAAAATGTACAAATGACTAAGTGCAACAAGCATAGTGTAATTGATGCATCAAACTCTCTCAATATTGCATTGCTTCTTTATGTTAAATCATCATCAAAATATTTATTTTTTATAATTCATGGATAATAATTAACAATAGTTTTTATAGCTGCTTCTATTTTAATAATACTCAATATCATATACTTAGTATCATTCTTACTTTCATAAGTTACCACCAACCATAGTTGTTGAGTCCAATATATCAGCACATAAATTACACATCATGATACATAGTCCATTAACTCTTTAATGGTGTCAATATCACTATAGAATTTATATCATGAAACTCTAAATTACATAAAGATATTAGACTAATTTTTAAATTTGATGCATAGTTGACACCAAGGAATAATATATGTACACTAATATGCACCAACTAAGCTGTAGCTCCATTTTTCATGTACAAACCACCACTAGAATGTCACTTATATATTAGAAATATATTTGAATTAAAACATATGTGATTAGAACAGTGTTAGTTATATTATCACTAGAAAAACAACTAAATAGAATTTTTAAATAATGCCACCTTAGCCATGCATGAAAAAGAATATTCCTCTAAGTTAAAATGTTGATATTTTTTATATGACATGAAAGATTTGAGTGACATAAATGTAAAAAAGTAAAGTTTAGGGGTTGGCTATGTAAATGCATAAGAATTATGTGGCATGCATGTAAATGACCACCCAATAAATAAGCCACCACCCAAAATAAAGCCTCATAAGATAACCTAATGATACATCCATCTCCATCTAGTTAAAAAAGGACTAAATCCAAGCACCCGACTCCCTCGCATTCTCCTCTGGCGTCGTCGCCGGCGCCGATGCAGTCTAGGAAAATCGACATCGTCATCATAAAAAAGATCGTTAAAAATTCGATTAAGCCGGTCCTCGGCGCCGTAAAAAACACCTCGATCGATGTCGTTATGGAGATCATCTCTTTCAATCACATAATCTCCCAATATCAGAGAGTTTGGCATCGAAGAATTGATGAAGCTGATGGCATCCTGTCTGTCTCTCTCAAGCTCGAACTCTCTCCACTTCTTCTCGAGCTCGGGATCGACCTCCTGAGGACTTGGAAATGGATGATCTTCTCTTGCGTGCTTCTGTAGCTCCATGAATGTCCCCACAAATGAACAATTTCCCTGCCATACAGCAATGTAAATAAGCAAGATGCAGGAAACCATATGAAATACCTCTTCCTGCTCCTTTATAAGTACATATTTATAATATGTTTTAATGCCTTACAATCTTTTATGTGATCAGTCCAACCCACTTATATAAAAAATTATGGGCCAAAATAGTCTGAGAATATAGAGAATAGCGCTAAAATGGCCACCTCACTATGTAATTGGTCTAACTGCTCAATTAGACTTTTACATTGTTTAAGACTATGTTAACCGACTACCAATAATTGACAAACCATATTAATTTTTTGAAGCATTAACATACATAACACCCAATTGATATGTATTTACATACATAACACCTAAAATTTACTTCTATATTTATACCCCTCAAAACTTTCATAACACATACAAAATAGCACTAATTTAACTTTTAAAAGGTGAAATCCATCTTTTCATGCATGGTTAAGATGACATATCTGTAATTGAAGTTTAGGTGTTAGATTTGTAAAAAAAAAATAATTGAGTGGTATGAATGCAATTCTTCCCAATTTTTTTTTCTCTATGCTGCTCTATGAATCGACAATTTAACACAACGCTTCCTGTGTGAAAGAGATGCAATAATTTAACCAACAAGCTCATCTACCTTTCACCGGACTGCGGCAGAGAGGACACTGAGGACATGGGAGCTCCGAGGACTTCGATTCACCGTATATAGCTGGAGTAAGGGGACAAAATGTTTTTGGATTAGATGACATGGATGACATGTACGCCTTCTTGAATAATTCGAGGCAGTTCGAATGTTGGTAGCTCGTGTCGCACATGTATGGACGACAGCCCTTTTCGTGAGATGAGCAGAGGAGGAGGATCGCGTTGTGTGGCGGTTCCATGCAGACGGCACAGGTTGCGCTCTTCCAATCCATATCAACAGAAGATGCTGACATTTGGTCTTGCTTGAGTTCGTTATATGGGTTGAGATCTGGGGACGGTGGAGAGTGAGGATAAAAATGGCTGAGATGGGAAGAGAGATAGGCTTTCTCTGGTTCCTGTCATCTTAAGTAAAGTCAGAAGAAGAAGAGGGGGAAGTGAATTACAGTTGTGAATGCAATGAATCCAATGCTCCACAATGAAATAAGAGAGTGTAGGGATGTGCAAATGGTTGTTGGTTCTGTTAACTTAATTGAAAATTTTATTAAACCAAAGCAAATAACAAATAAAACCAAACCGATCAAACAAGATATAGAACAGAACCAAACCGAACTTAAATAAAATTCAATTTATTCGATTGGCTTTTGGTTTAACCAAATTTTGAAATCCTAATGAAGATTTATGCACTCAGTCAATTTAGATTGATTGGTTGATGGATTTAAATGAAGTAATATAATTAGATTTCAGTTTAACCGAGTTTTTTTCCAAACCAAACTAATAACCGAAATCCAAATAATCTAATTAGAACCAAATCAATCGGTTTGGCTTTTCAACTTAAACCAATTAATGCACACCTTTACTGGCTTGAGTTAGAGAATGAGAGAAGCTAACCCGTACAAGTTTTGCTAGTGACCAGTTAAACCAACCTAAGCCACGTAAATATTTGGGCAAATTTTGAAAAAAGTAAGTTGTGTTCTGTAATCTCAGAAAGCTCAGACTTAACAAGAGCTGTTAAGGTCTGGTTGATCATAACTCATGAACCCAACATCTTATAAACATAAGAATACTTTTGCCCGTTGATTAAATAAACAGAAAATATAATTAATTTTTATGCTCAGCTCAAGTTATGATTTAGACATTATAAATTCAAAAGAAATCAAAATGATTTTCAAGCTCAATACTCCAGCTTTAAGCTTGAACAAGTCTAAGTTGATATTAGTTAGACTAAAGTTATTCATATTCCAGAAACTAAACAATGATTTTTAAAAAGTTCAATTTTGCATGTAAATTTTTAAATTTTGAATTTTGCATGTTATTACATATTAAGAAGATTAACAATAAGAGTAGGTAGCGAGAGTTGATGCGTGATAGAATATAAAGATAAAACAATTGAGATGAATAAAATTATTGGTCTTGTGATAACTAGTAAGTATTATAAAGGGTTACAAATATAATTAGTGCTTACACAGTAAAATTGGATTAAAAGATAAGACATACCAGTCAATTCTTATGTACTTACATATCTACACCTAAACTTTGAATTTTACATTTACAACACCCAAATCTTTCATATCACATCTAAAATACTACCATATTTAACTTTTAAAAGGTGAGATGCACCTTTTCGCGTTAAATATGTAAATACATAAGAATTGAGTGGTATGCCTGTAAATCTTCTAAAAGATAATTTATAAAGCCCATTTCAAGGAAAAAAGAGATGGGCTGCAAAGACATTAGCCCAAACAAAGAGACTAACTATTGAGAGGGAATTCAATGGAATTGTAGGCTCTAAAATGACAAGTTCAAGAGATTTCAGGCTTAAATAGAAATAAGAGATGGAAATATAAAGGAAGAATCAATACTTGATTACCAATAGCATATCATCTAGAGATAATGCGCTCATTCCTTGAGAAATAAGATGAAAAGCTAAATACTTTCAAAAGAAAAAGAAATGAAATCACAATCTATTTATTTTTTGCTCTAAGGAAGGAATTTATTCTGTAAAGATTCCAAGGCAATACATGGAGAATGCTAACCACAAAATATAAAATAATAATTACAGATAATAAAATCATAAATTATCAAAGAAAATTATAAAAGGTAATAGTGGTCTTAAAATAAGATTGGTGAGAGTTAAAAGGCAAAAAGAATAAATCACCCAAGATGAGTAAAGAGGTAATTAAAACTTCAAATTTCAATAAAAAAATTACTGGATGGATAGTTGATTGTAATATGAATATTGCCACTGGTTTTAGGGTGAGCAAGAAATAGATCATCAATAAATAAGGAGTATCTTTAATGGAATAAGAATAATAATGATAATGATAATAATAATAATAATAATAATAATAATAAAAATGATGATAATGATGATGATAATAATAATAATAATAATAAGGCAAAAGATGGAGAATGAATTAAATTATTATGGCAATGGAGTACTTTTATGTGATGGGATAAAACTATTAACTTGTATTAAATAAAAAGATTATAAATTTTACAAAAAGCAAACAGTTGTAAGTTAGAAAATTTGCAAAGAGTAAGCAAAGTCAGATCTACAGCTTTTTGTGATTTATATTATGAACAAAGTACAAATAATAATATAAAATAAAAGAAACAACTTGCAAGATGAACTAAGCTTTGCAAGCTTTGATCACGCTTAAGAATGAAGATCAAAAGAACATGCATTAATAAAAATATATTAAGAAAAAAAATCTATATTAAAAATTTCATATGAATTCACTTGTTTTAGATCCAAAAACAAAAAGCAACATGTCCAGAAGACAAACTATTGAGATTTGGAGAGTCTGAAGAGATATTAAGGCTGTTAGATTTGGTGTTACTGAGAAAAAATGATTTTTCGTTGATTTGAATAAATTTATTTATATAGTGGAAAGAATCAAAATCTTTAGAAAATGCAAGATTCAAGGAGAAAACATCTCCTCAAAATTTGAAATTCTAAACTAACTTCCTTAAATCAGAGAGCTACCATTTCATCCAAGTTCAAAAGTCTACTCAACTTCTCTTGATGTTATCAGCCTACCTTTTAAATAAGAGAGTAAAAAAACCTCCTTCCATTGAAAATCATTTGGTTTGCTTGGGAGTCTTAACCCTTTTTCGCAATCTTAAAGGCCTTCTTTAGCCCATCTCACATTGAAGTGGTCTTCAAATTCACAACGCAATTCATGTATCATGGGCATTCATGGATGATGATATCCTCAGGTATAGAAAAACTACATAAATGAAAGAATTTCATTCTAAGGCTTTGTATGCCTCAAATTGAATTTTTAAGAATATGGTCTAATGCACCACTTATTTATGCCTATATGTGTATAAAAGATGAAGCTTCGATTCAGTTAGGCGTTCATCAAATTCTGAAGGGCCTTCTAGAAATTCCATAGAAATCAATTGTCCCTATCAAAATTAACTTATTAAAGCAACCCCAAAAAGCTTCTGAATATGCTAGAAAAATAAGTTCATGTACTCTCACCACATATTATGCACACATTATTGTTAAAATAATCTACTATAACGGATAGGCAATTAAACTCATGGCCTCTGTGGAAGTCCACTGAAAGAGACTCACATAAGAAACTAACACCATGCAATATATCGGACGATAGAAAATTCACAAAAAAATATAAAGAGAAGATTTTTTTTTTTCAATTCAACTCTTTCCAGTAAGAAGAAAATGGATTAATCAACCGTGTACAATGTATATCAAATCAAGCTCGAGTTAGTTTGGCTTGGCTCATTAAAATTTTGACTCTTACTCAAATTGGCATCAATTCAAATTGAGCTAAGTCAACTATAAATCAAGTTGAGTTTACTTGAAATTTAATTTTAAATTATAGGATTCAAAATAGGCCAACATAGAGTTAGATATAAGAATGTTAAAAGTGTTTCTCAATTGGAAAAATTTAAAACAACATGATTTTGAGCTCCTTTCTTAAACTCAAAAATAATCTAACGCCTACTTTGAGTTAAACCAGAGTTCAAGTTATTGCTCAAGCATTCAACTAAAAAACATCTTTGTTCTTCCACTAAAAGAATATTTTAAAAAATTGTGAAAAAAAAAACCTTTTTGATACTGCACTATCTTCTTGCAATAAGTTCAAAAGTGAAAGGCATTTCCTCCTTTCATGGTTTCATCGATGGTATATAGACGTAAATATAATTTAGCTAGATTGATAGATTTTATTTGTCTTAGTACTAGATCATATTTCCTAATTTACCCTAAAAAAATTTAAAAAAAAAATAAAAATCGAAAAACTTCTATATTGGAATGGATCTCTTTTCTCGCATTAAAGTTTTTTAAGAGAAATTTCTCTCCCATTTTGGTTTAGTAATGAACATACACACATATACAAAAGCATATACGAACACGCGCCCGTCAGCCTACCCGCCTCCAGCGCGCACATTCACACAAACATCAAAAGGTAAATTTCACTTCTTAGTTGATTTAGCACAGAAACTGCATCATTCAATGACATTTCACGCGCCACAGCATCCTTGGGTACTGAACTTTGTATGTTTTAGAAAATAATTGGTTATCTACTTGCCTTGATAACAATCAAGCATGAAAAAAAACGTAGTCTTATCTGGCTCAACTGTCATCTCACCCAAGGGAAGAAACATTAAACCAAGATTGCCACTAATAAACATTATGCTTAATTGAGGGAGACGAGATCAGGATTAAAAAAATAATAATAATAATTTAGATTACAATATAAGATATATCATATTTTATCAAACTTCAAGGTGTATGGATTGCCAAAGATAAAGTGTCACACATCAAGATGTATAACCTTACGGGCACTGTAATTGACATACTAGTGACTGCAAACTCAAAAGTATAACAATCAGTCCACGTTATGCTTCATTCCATCTTCAACCACATCAATAAATATGAACTTGGCTAAGGTATAGTTTCCAAATATAAAATGTCATATAATTTCTCTAAAATCAAGTTCAGTTAACTTAACATATATCTAAGATAAAGAAAAAAAAAACTATGCCATCATGACTTGGGTATTTAGCCTGAAAAACTCTTCCTTGGTCTTACCACGCCACTTCTTGTATGCTGAAGGAACATATCAGTGTTGTTCCCTTCTTGTAGACTACTTCTGGGGCTTTCTTCGCTATTGTAGAGGTTCCAGTTAGGTTTCCTAAAAAAACTCGAACATGCAAACCCCCTCTTCCACCAAATTCAACCATCTTTAAGATTTTTGACATCTAGATTGAGAGCACATGTACGAGAATTTCTCGCATAGGTAACCATATCACTATAAGTTGGCATAGTTCCTAATTGTTGTGATCACATGAAATGATGGAAAATCCCTTCTTGGGCCCCCAATCTCTATCAAGCCCTCCAATATTTAGTTTTCATGGTCAATGTCGTAGCTTGAGAGGAGATCGGAATGAGTGCTTGGTTTGTACTCATGTTTTCCTCTGGATCAATGGCGAGGTTGGTTCTTGTCTTCAACATTTTTCCTTTCAAGCCTATAGTGCTTCTCAAAACAAGAAGAAGATAGTGTGGAGAGAGATGCCTTTGTCGTGGTTTGGAATTATATAAGAGAAAAATATAGATAACTAAAAGATTTTTTAGATTATAAGAGGCTTAGAATTAGTAAATAAAAAATTGATTGCGAGATATACAATCTTATGGATGAAATTGCATAATTAGGAACCATTATTGTAACAAAAAATGATATTTATGTTTGATAGATTTAAGTAATTTGAACTCGATTGCAGAACAAATTGCAGATATCGATGGAGCCATAATGACAATAATTAAAGCTAGATGGCTAAAAGAAATAGCTCGAGAGTATATGCAATAGTAGAATGTCATTATATCATGAAAACTTGTAAATAAATTTTATAAAATTGTAAATGCTCTTTGGGTTGTGTGTTTGACAATAAATAGGTCATTCATAATAATGTTATGTGTGGCAAAAAAGGAGGATAATAGTGCAAAGATTTTAATAGAAAGTATCAACCAACAAAAAAAAACAACCGCATCGTCCCAATCAATCATGAAAGTGTATATGAAAGTTGAAAAAAAGATGCGTCTCCAAGGAATGTAAAGTTATTCGAGATATGAGCACTAGTGTATTAATGATAAATATTAAAAGTTGAAAAAAAAAAACTTAAATCACAATAGGAATTATATGTCCCTTAAAAATTATATGTTGTATATCTTGTGCAAATAACTTAGAAATCTAATCAAAAGAATTAGAAAATTCATCATATGCTTTACAAAGAATAGATTTAGAATCAGCAAAACAAACATTAAAGATATCCTATGTAATTTAAGTAAATGTGATCTTGAAAATTATAAATCAATATTATAGGATAACCATGTGAAGCAGATTTAGGGTCTGTTTGGAGCAGCTTATAAGTGCTGGCGGCGTTTTAAACGCCGCCGCCATATTGTTTGATTCGCGCGTTTCGCCAGCTTATCCGAAACTGCATTTGAGTTTTTATACTAAACGCAGACTGCAGGTTTCAGGATAAACAGCTTATCCTGAAACGCACAAGCTGTCCCAAACGGACCCTTGAGCATGACAATATGGTATACAATTTATTGGGGAAACTAATGAGGGCATAACTTATAAAATTAAAAATAAGGGATTAATATAAAAACCTAGCTAAGTGTAAATGAATAAAATGAAGATTTTAATTCTTTATTCAAATAGTTATGCAATAAAGTGGTCAGAAAAAAATGTAAAAGAGAGGAAAAATTAAGTTGAATGTAGAAGGATGAAAGTGTATAACAATAACATTAAAGAGATAATGAGAGTATCATCAATTAAAACAATGTTCTAGAAATCAAACCCGACGGACGGGTCCAGAGGGGGAGAGTGAAGAACTAGGCATAAAAAAGGGTGGAAAATTGATGCCATCATCTCTGCAGCATTAAAAACATACGTATTCTCCCACACTGCAAATCGCAGGCAATCAGCTCTCTAAAACACCATGAAAGCACCCACTGATGCAATCATCTCCCTCCTCAATTAACTAGACTTTCTTTAAATCATTATTCTATAAAAAAATCCTCCTTGATGTCGGCAAGTCTTTTGAGTAATACAATAGCAACTATATATAAATTAACATAAGCCTCAGCAAACCATAAAATAAAATTGTTTTCCACACATCCACTTGCTTTATCTAAACTCCTACTAAAGAGGGGCGTCTCATTCCCAGCTACGTTTCACCAACTCACACGGAGTTCCTTTATTCCTCATTTCACCGCATCAACATACACCGATTAAGCAGCCAACTAGCCCGGTGGGCTCCATGAATGACACTCTATACCTAAAAAGTGCATGCATAAATGTCATTCTCAAAACATAATAAAACACTAGGCCCCCCTACAGAACCCTAGAACCCAAAAAAATCGAGCAAAACGAAGGAACCAAATTGAAATTTTTTCCATACGGCGACAAACAGCGATGATGAAATGTATAGAAGAAACTGCGGAAAAAAATTGCAACCCTAGCTAATCATAAGCATAAATTTGTCGACCTCAGGAAGAGTGAAGAATCTGGCGCCGACCGACGATAAAAAAATTCAGCCTTCTGTTGCTTCGAATCAGCTAACGATCGGCGAAAAGATAAATAGTTTGGCCGGCGGTGGAAGTGGCGGCGCTTTCAGACAAGCGGGTCGCCAATCGCCGCCTTTTATAGGCGTACGCCTCGGCTCCTTAACAATCATTCTAACATTCTCGCCGAACTTCGAGAATGCACCTTGCAGGGGGTGGTACGACAAGCTAGAGCTTTTGTCGGGGAAGGCCCATGAACGAATAAACAATTTAATGGGCCTCTAAGCGCTTATTTTATCAATAAATAGGTGCGGCTAAGCTCTGTTGAATATTGCAGTTGGCTACGCGAAGAAGTGCGCTCTTTGGTCTCCATCGGCTAAACTTTGCGGATATTGCTGGTTGGCTAAGCTAGCAAAGATCACCGGGTTGTCGATCGGCTAGGCTTGATGGTGATAGTTGGCTGATCTTTAATTGACAAGGGGTTGGTAGGATTGATTTGATTGGCTAAGTCTTGCAGATAGAATAATCAAGTGTGGTCGTCGACCTTAGATCCCTGATGATAAACTCTCGTCGAGAGGGCAAAGCTAGGCTATCTCATAGAAAGTGAATCAGTGTAACTTGATAGGTAACTACTCTTAGACGAAGAGATCCTGAGAGAAGGCTTAGACTTTTTTTATTGATTCTTGATGATTTTTAGGGGGGGGGGTTAATGGATATCTCTGACATAATTGCAGAATGTGAAGGGAAGAGGGTGGGTTGCACCAAATAATTTTTGTTGACATTCATTTTTTATGCAACAAATATGAAGCGCCATTTTTGAGTTACACAGGACCATATCGAAATCATATGTGGCCTAATGTGGCTCAAGGAGCCCATAAGATATTTAAATATATGTTGTAGGTGTGATATTTGGGGCATGCACCACCATAGTCGTGCTCTGAGCCGATCATCACCAGCTTGACACCATTTTCGATGTCCTCTGCGTTGATGTCGTTCCAGCATTATGGGGGTTGTGTCTTTTTGATAGATGAGTTAATGTGACAGAAAATCGATTAAATTATCGTGCATGTGTTCGTACCTTAAACATAAGGTCTAAACATATGGATTTCTTGAAGTAATGTTTTATTCGGCGACAAGCATGTGGAGTGTCTTCTCGGGGTTCAGGGATGTATTTATGACTCCTACGGGTTTTGAGGATCATGTCTTGCTCATATCTGACCTTCCCGAGGTCCCACGATGCTCGAAACCCTTCTAAAAATTGAGTATTTTCCAGAAGCTCGATTTATGTTAGGACAGGTGTGACAACACCCGAAGGTGGTGTGACCACACTGACCAAACAAAATGCGCGGTGTAATTATGTTGGGTCTTCGGTGTGACCACATCGACCTATCATCCACGACACTTGCTACAGTGGCTCGACCACGCCAGAGTTTGACGTGGCCACTCCAGTTCAACCTGTTTCACGATTTCTAGCCTACGATCCTTGGATGTCCGCGAACAACGACGCTAGAACCACGGGATAGTGCTCTCTATCTGGTCCTTTACCCAAAATAGGCATGTGGAGTAACCTAGGCCCATGCATAATGAGGTAAATGGTCAATTCTTGGCTTTGGAGCAAGGGATATGAATTCCCTTTGTGGCAAAAGAGGGGGAGATCGGTCATTTTTCAGATCAAGAGAGTAGAGGGGAAAGAGAGCCTTGAAGATAGCTTGAGAGGAGCTTCAAAAAGAATTATTGAGGGAGATTCTTCATGTTCCATAAGAATAAACCAATGGAAGCTATTTTCCTCCATCTTCTTTGTCTTTTTCTTCATTTACACGTTCTTCTTCCTCCTCTCTGGTGAATCCTTGTGAGTTGAGCCTAGGAAAGCTTCTTCCTAGCTTGGAAGAAGAACTCTGATAACCTCATCATTCTCTTCAGCAAGGAGAGCTTCTTCACCACTTGGAGACGAAAAAAGGAACGACTACCTTCTAACATCATGGAGCACGAACAATCAAAGAAAATGCATCATCAACCACCGAGTCGGTTATATTTTTTGAACTCTTGTGGTTTAGCATCCTTAGAAACCCTAGGTCTAGATGTTAGAGGATATAGGTTAAGATTTTTGTGTTCTTGGAGGAAAGCAAATATGATTAGTTGCTTTGTGTTTTGCCCTATAAATCCAGAGAGTAAAACATATACATCTTCATTTTAGCCCAAAATTTGAGAGTCTGGGTTTTATTATTCCCATTGTTTGCTTTGGTGGTTCCATCCAGGTGGATGTTTGAAACCCATCGACCAAGAAGAAGAAGGTGTTCCTTTGTTCAACTTCTTCTCAGTCACGAAGAGTCCTCCTTGCAAGGGAATCCCCACTTAGTATCGTACAAATGGAGGTGGGTGCCATATTGTCTTGTGCAATATAACGTTGGTACACCTCTCCATCACTTACCCTAGGTCTCCCGTGAGTTTGCTAGGATGAGCACGATTCATTTCCGGATCCAATCGGGTCTCATATCGCATGAGTTTGCATTTCAATTTTTTGCACTACATGAATTTCAAAATATGCATTAAAAACATCTCTTTTTGCATGTGGTGTGGATCGACCGCCTCCACCTGCTCGATTGACACTCTCTTTTTTGTTGACTCGATTGATTGCTCGTCGTCTGCCCGATCATTTTGATCGAACATTTTTGTCGTCTTAGTCGATCGACCTCCACCGGCCTGATTGTCCCCATCGACCACTTCTGCAACTCGGTCAATCCGCCGACACTAGCTCAATCATCATAATCGACCATCTTCTGTCTGCTTGATAAATCAGCCGCCACCAACCTGATCATATCGATTGACCATCGTTCATCGATCAGCCACCCACTTCGGTCTGATTGACCATCTTCAATCTACTTGATCGATCCAATATCACCAACCCAATCAGATCAATTGATCAGTCTCCGTTGATCAACCACCCAAGTCAGCTCGATCAACCGTCCTTGGTCTGCTTGATTGGTCTGTTGTCACCGCCCCGATCATATCAATCAACCATTCCTTTGTTAATCGGCTACCCATGCTGGCCTAATCAACAATCTTTGTCGATACGACCGATATGTCGCCACCGGTTTGATCATTTGCACTCTATAGTGTGCTTGTGAGCATACACCTTCATATGCTCGTGAAGAGTATTTGTGTGTTTCATGGGCGCATTACTCTGTTTATTTGATTCATGGTATCCTTATGTCACTTTGCACCACGTCACAGATGGTTTACACTTGCATTATACTTTTGTGCGTCTGCTAACATGACATCTTGTGTGTCCATGACCAATGTCACTTTGCACCATGTCACATATCTCTTTTGAACCAAAAGCTATGAGAAACTTCATGCTAGTGAAATATAGTCTCATAACTTCAAAATGATGCATTTTGGTCAATCATTCATCAGAGAAATCGATGCCAATGATCGTCCTAAACCGCGACGCGGGTAGTGTGTCCCAAACCCTAATTTTCCCATAGCGCACATAAGTGGACTCTGTGACTTCCCATGGCCCTGAGAGGCTCCAGACGGAAATGTGGTAACTTTTAATTATCAAATTAGACACCAACCATGCCTCATGAATTAGATGGGCCTCCCTGAGGGAAATTTCCCGAGTAGAGCTGAATCGCCACCGAACCTAGCTACTTGCCCCAAAGAAGTACCAAAAGTTTTCGTGTGAGTGCGATGCTACGGACAATGTGTGGACAATCCTTCGTCATGCAGGTAGACACCCAATATTTGTGACATAAAAATCGATGCCAACAGTGTACTCTGTGAGTAGTTTTTAAAATTCTTAAATATTATTGGTCTTTTTGGGACAACTTTCTGTTATTTTGCGCTTCAAATCGCATCACACATTTTTTCGATGAACTATTTTCTCATTGTTTTAAAAAAAAATTATGTCATGAGAATGTTTATGTGTGCTCTAAGAAATTGATTGTTTGATTTCTTTAAAAAATCAGACTCGTATAATTCCCACCACATTTTTAAAAATTTTATTTTTAATAGTATAATTTTATAATCATCTTTTTTATTTATTTTTTATTTATTTATATTTTTTTATAAGTAGCAGCCACTCCAAACAAATCCTTTATTACATTTAGGTAGATTTTTCAATGGTGAGAGGAACCAGCTTTGAAATTTTAAGGACTTTCATGTTGTATTTGAAACATCTCAATATTCATGACTTTCAAGTTGTATTTGAAACATCTCAATATTCATGACTTTCAAGCGTACTCCCACAGTGTGTGGTGGAAATGATTTGTAAGCTTTTTGTGTGTTTTAAGATTTAGCTGCACTTAACTGATCTTAGCAATATAAAAAAAATTATATTAAATATAGATAAAATTATTATTATGCTTATTTATTCTAAACAAAAAAATAGTGCATAATTAACATAATTAAGCTTCATTAGTCGATGGTGTTAAGAATTATAATAGTAAATAATTTATTACTATAAGAAATTGTGAGGAATAAATTATTTCATTAGAATGAGGAGATGTTTCTTTTCATATTTTATATTTATTTCCTTAGAATGTGAATTGATTGTTTTCCTATTTTATGTTATTTCCTATATCTCCTAAGAATTAATAAGAATTAATTATTGGAGATATCATGTGATATATTTTTCCTTTCATATCATTTACTTATTATTATTTTTTCTTATTATAGGATCTCGTAAGAGTTCTTTATATTCCAGTTCATATCAATGAAATGCATTATTCTAAATTTCAACATTAGGAAACTCATAATTGAGTGAATTTGCTA
>NEWO01000019.1:461089-490718 GCA_003013225.1 Phalaenopsis aphrodite | reverse complement strand
ATAAATTTAGGTGCTTTAAATATTTTTAAAAATAACTAAATATACTTTAACATACCAAAATTATTTTTTCTTAAATCAGATAAAAAATAAAAATGATCCCCATCTAACACTAAATATAAAAACATTGAAATTTCACTTTTAACCATTTGAGTATGTTGGATTGATTCGTTAGCTATTTTTTAAATAGCAAATGTATCAAATAATTCTAATGAATATATGATTTACTTTTATGATTGTTAATTATGAGTGACGGAAGGTTCGTGGCGGTAGATAAACAAATTATCATCTTAGGACCGTACGAAAATCCATCACACACTCAGGTAATAAAAGGGTAGGTGGAGACACATCAATTTTTACGTGGAAACCTCTAGAAATGGGAAAAAATCACGGTGTCTGGTCTATTTGAAATAAATCACTATGAAAGGAGATTAAATATATTTGTTTTCTCAAATATTAAGGAATATGGAGTTACAAGGTTGGACATTATAAATCTACAACAATATTTCATTGATGATTGGCGTAGTCTGGTTGTAATGAATGTTGTTCTCAGTGATGACAAACTGCAAATACCATAATCGATTGTTATGGATGAAGTAGTCCGTTGTGACTGTAATAAAATGGTGGTTGTAGCTCCAGCTTATTATATATAATAGTTGAAAGTCATGATAATAGTCGGTCTTGTGGATCACAGATGGTTGCTTTAGAAGTATCGGTTGGCTACACAGACCTTTGTAGGAAGCTACAAGAATTGTGAGCCGCATATGACATAGTTGGCCACATATGTTATAGTGGTTAAATGTAATGATGTCTGGAGGTTGCAAGGGCCAGAGTTAGTAGCAGCACGAACTGTAGAATATGTGGTATATGATAGTGAGTTGTCATGCCGTCCTTAGACCGCACTGTAGACCATGAAAGTTGGAGTTGGTCGTGTAGGCCGTAGTGATGAGCTATGATGTTTTTTTGTAGGTCGCAGAGACTGGAGTCTAGAGTTGCACGTGTTGTAGACCACAGGTTGTAATTAGTCATGTATGTCGTAGTGGCGAGTTGAGATCAGGACTGTAGGCTGAAGAGGTCGTGGTTGGAAGCTACACGAGCTATGGACCAAAAATCCGTAGCTATTCTCGTATGTTGTAGTGGGAAGCTATGATGACATCTATAGACCGCAAAGGCCAAAGTCGAAAGTTGTATGAGTTGTGGATCACGTATGTCATAATTGTGAGTTGTGATCACATCCATACTTCATAAAGGTCGAAGTTTAGAGCCACAAGAGTTATGGACCAAGTAAGTTGTATTTGGTCGCCTATGCTGATGTGGTGAGATGCAATGACAACCGTAGGCCACATAGGCCAGAGTCAAGAGTTGCACGAGTTATGAGCTATGTAACTCACAGTTAGTCACGTTGGCCGCAGTGATTAGTTGTGCTGATATTCATAGGTCGCATAGTCCAAAGTCAGTAGCCACACAAGCTATGGATCAAGTAGGTTGTAGTTAGTGATATAAGTTGTATTGGTGAGTTTTGCTGAGACATGTAAGCTGTAGACTTGAGTCAAGAGTTGCATGAGTTGTGCACAATGTAGGTCGTAACTGATCACGTAGGTCATAGCGGTAGGTGTGATGATGTCATTTTATCGCATTGCCGAAGTTAGAAGTTGCACGAGCTGTGAGTCACGTAGGTCGTAGTGGTGAGATGTAAGGATAGAGCTTCAAAAGGCTAGAGAAAACCACCATCTTTGAGATGCTTTTTTATATCTTCTTTGGAAGGCGTCAATGCACCATATGTGATCTGTATTGTTCTGTAGAATGTCATGTTACTTTGCAATATATGTCAGGATTTTGCAATGCACATCATGATTTTGCAAGGGGTCTCATTACAAAGAGTTAGGGTCGGTCGATGGTGGCTGATGGGCGGTGGTCGACAGTGATCGACAACTCCAGAAGTGAGAAGTATTCATCAGATCTGTGGTGCTTGAGTGATTTTAGACTTGAGATTCTCCTCCAAGCTTTAGGCTTTTGCTAGCTTAAAGCCTCTCTCTATCTTAAGAGGAGGGATAGAGCTCTATTTATAAAGGCTTAGAAAGAGCTCAGCACAAATAAAGAGGAAATTCATTTCACTATATCGGACAACCAAGAAAGATTACCTTGATCCAACGACATGTGGTAAACATTCGAACACCTTAATGATGTTAGAATTGAGCTATTTTAGGCTCGTTGAATTTGACTTGTCAGATTTGAAATATATTCATACTTTCAATTATGTAATGAAAGTTTCCAAAAATGGTTTAACGATTTTATTTAAGTTTGACTTGTTCTCCATTTGGACCAATTTTGGTGTCGTTGGGTCCATCTGGTTGAGCTGATTAGTTTGATTATAAGATAATTTTAATAAAAAATTGAATATTTTTTTGTTAAAAATTTATTTCGAGAAGTGCATTGTGACTCGAGATTTATGTATTGAAAATTTGTTGATGGAGTGTCAATATATACATGTTGGTGTGTATGTATGTATGTATATATAACTACTAATATGAATCTTCATAAAACATATGAATATGTTGTCTGCTAAAATGTATGTGATAGTAGTGTCGTAATTAACTCTCAGCATTGCACAAAGATCCAACACATACAGATAAAAGAAAAAAAACTAAGAGAGAAGAACCCAATATTATTTGAGTGAAAAAACCCTAGTCAAAGTAATCAACTTAAAAAGTTAAAAGTACATAAGTCTATTATTCTAATGTAAGATAGGATTACAAGATGGCGTTAGCGGTTATAACAACAATGTTTGGTTACAAAAAACTATAATTGGTGATTATAATTGTAGTAGTTGGCTGCGATAAATTATGGTGGAGCCTAACACGATTTTTGTTGTTCGGTGGCGAACTGTGGTGGTTGGCAGAGAACTTTAGTAGTTGACAATGATTTTTGGTGGCCAACTGAGAACTCTGGAGGCCGGTCACTTTCTCGGGTGACCAACGACATCCACACTGACTTTAAAAGTTAACCTTTTCTAGTCATCTCACTCTTCTCTTATCTCTTTATCTCTTTTCAAATGAAAGATGAGGGTCTATTTATAGTTATTTAGAGAGGCATCCTGATAAATTTCACTAATCTCCCAAAAATACTCTATCAGGCAGTTCAAATTGATTACCTCGATCAAAAATACTTTTATCAACATTTAAGTAAGTTAATGAAATCAAAATTGATTGATTCTGGGCTCATTGAATCTCACTTATCGAGATGCTTGATTGGACAAAAAAATGCCAAATTTATGATTGTTTGGTCATCCAATTGATACACCAAAGCCTTTAAGTGTCCAATCTATGCTCATTTGAACTCAAATTAAATAACTTTTAGTGTCATTGTGTTTATCTTCTTAAGATGCTCAGTTTGTCAAGAAATTTGTTGAAATTTGGGTTGAGATATTCTTGAATTTAAATTTGGAATACTTCTCGCCTTTCTGAGGGTCTCAGGCACATCTATAAAGAGAGAGAGAGAGAGAGAGAGAGAGAGAGAGAGAGAGAGAGAGAGAGAGTTATATGTCATGAAGGTAGGATATTTTTAATTAGAAAACTAGAGAAAAAATGTAGAGTTTTACCTATTAAAAATAGAATTTTAATTGACTCTTATTTTGGAGAAATATTACTTCTGGACGATGGCATGGATCGAACCACACATGACGTTGGACGACATTGTGTGATCCACTTCGTCCACTACACATCCGATTTACCAAACTTAATATTTTTTTCCTTATTTTGAGTGAGATTGCAATAGAAGATGGTGATGGCAATAAAGGAAGTAGGCGTCACTCAATGATATTCATGAAATATGAACTCCAAGTATGAGGTGACAGTGAACATTGAGTGATGTTGGTGTTCCAACGTCTGATAGATCAAACTCTACCAATCTCCCAATGACATGGTTTGCGTATGTGCGAGGGAATAAATAATTTTTGGGGCATTTACATATATACCACACAATTCTTATGTATTTACATGCCAACACCTAAACTTTATTATTTACTTTCATAATGCTTAAATCTTTTGCATCACATAAAAGAAAAGCGCCACCAATTAGTTTAAATGTAAATATCAAACTTTAGGCGTTAGATATGTAATTCCATAAAAATTGTATGGTAAGAATGTAAATTTCATATTATTTTATCATTTCAAATGAATAACAATCTTATAATCCCTCATCATTTTTCGTGTTGTCTATATGTGGGAAAAATATTTGCGTACGTAAGACGTACTCAGAGCAACGTACGCCGGGAGGTTATTCAGAGAGTATAGACGGGTTACATCCTCGTTATACCCTATGTAACCTCTATGTAACCTACTTGTAACCTACCTATAAACTATAAATAAGTTCTGTGCTTATTTAGTTCCGGTAGGTACAGGTAAGTTATAGGGAGGTTACATGGGTATAACGCGGACGTAATTCCCCCGATACCCTCCTTATACCCCTGAATAACCTCCAAGATATGCAACGCTACGTACGCAAATATTTTCCCTATCCCTGTCCAGGGAAAAGAGCACGAGCTGAAGGTCTCTATTAATTTATTAAAATTTTTGTTTTGGGAAATTTACATACATACCATCTAATTCTTACGTATTTACATTTCTAACACTTAAAATTTGATTATTACATTTACACCACCCAAATCTTTCGTGTCACATAAAAAATATCACTTTTCTAAAATTTAAGAAGCCAACTACACATTTTCTTGAATAGGTAAGGTGATATACATAAAAAAATAAATAAATTTTAGGAGTTATATATGTAAATATATAAGAATTGTGAGGTATGCATGTAAAATTTTATTGTTAGATTATTAATTATTTTATTTAGCAGGTTTGCGATATGATTTAAAAAATTAGTCAAGACATCCTGCCCCGATTCGTTTTCATTAAATATTACCAGTCTTTAACACGGAAAACAAAATGTTATGTTCAGTGTATTGTCTTGGTTGACCTGTGCATTACAAGTCAATAAATAGATAAAGCTAGATTTTCACAGAATATGAGCACAGGGGTAATGCTGTCAAAAGAAAAATTGTTCATGCAAAAGATCTCTTAAGAGTCAAATAAAATATATTATTTGATGTAAATAATGAATTTTCTTTCTTTTACGTTGTAATTGCGTCTATAAACTCATTTCGTTTGACCGAACAAAGTCAATAACTTGACTTGTCAACCATTTCAACTGATGATTTTCACATATGGTTTCTCAGTGGAGCCTTTGCATGTCTCATGTCAATTTATTTGATTTTTATTTCCTTACCTATGCTTCACAATTTCAAATTTACTTCAAAATAAATATGATATAAATTTCAATTATTTATCTATCTTAAAATAATTTGCTCGACAAAAAATTATAAAAATCATTACAGTCATCTTGAGAGATTTTCGTATCTCATTTAGGTCGTATTATCCCTTAATCTCTTCATTCATTGTATTCGTCATTCCGAGGCCGTCTGATATGCCTGCATCGTGATACAACACTTTCACTTTCTCGAAGATGAATATTCATGAAACTAAATTTTATTATGTTGCTTAACATATGGTATACTAACAACAACATATTTATTAGTTACCTCACATTGATGTATGTTTAGGGCCTACAAAAGGGCATCTCATAATAGTATTTGGATTTAAATAGTGAAGATTATTTTATTAAGTTTGGATAAGGGTTTTAAAAAAAAAAATTTTGCATAATAAATTTTATGTCATTTTTTTATTTAATTGTTGGCTATCATTCATGCCCAATACAATCAAAGCATTTCTTTATTTCTCTATCAAGAGTTACTTCTAACAAATTTGCACTACCAATCATAATTGAAAATATAAATGTAACGATTAAATGTCTGTTTGGGGCAGCTTATTTGGTGCGGTGGCGTTTTGAAAATGCATCTGAACTGTTTGGGGCAGCTTATGAGTTTTGAAAAAGCTGAAAACAACGTTTTCACACCGCACCTATCTAGGTGCAGTGACAGCTTTCTGGCAACAGTCTGACTTTTCCAAAACAATAAAAATTTATAATAATCATCGTACATAGTTTATCAACAGATTATTTTTAATCAGCTGATCTGCAGATTATTCATTAAGTTGCAGCTGCCCCAAACAAACCCTAAATATTTATTGATTTGTTAATACATTATAATTATGACATTAATCTTTGTTTTGTTCTCATGTAAGATGATCTTTCAAATTCAGCATTTTGGGATTATTTATTTTGTTTTCAATTAATTTTTTTTTTAAATCATAATTTTCTAATCGAAATATCAACTTGAATGTCTTTTTTTTATAAATTTAAATTAAATTATAGTAAAAATTGAACTAAATTTATTCGAGAAATTCAAATTGGCCACCAATTAGACTTTAGATTAAAAATTTTTTAGGGATGTACATACTTAGCACATAATCCTTATTTATTTGCATATATCATATCTAAACTTTCATATTTACTTACACAACATTTTAATGCTGTAAAATTGTATATGCAATGATGTATTTCACTTTAAAAATAATAAAAATATTTTCTTAAATGATATAAAATATTTGAGTGCTACGTGCAAACATTAAAGAATGGATATGGGACACACAAACATATATATATATATATATATATATATATATATATATATATATATATATATATCATTCAAACTTTTGATATTACAAGAAAATATAACTATTAATAATATTTTAAAATAAAAATGCATAAATGCACCTTTTTATATTATGTTGCGCGATCAAATTACTACGGGCACTTGTCAAAAGAAGGATCTCGTGAAAACAAAGTAGGGATGCTGGAAGGAAGAAAGATTTGAGTACAAATAGTTGGTCAGCCAAAGGCGAAAGCAAGGTAGGAACACCAGAAGCAAGGGAGGCCAAAACGTGACTAAATATTATGAATGAATCGACTAATAAAATCAATAAATATACTTATTATTTTTTTAATAATTTTAATAGGCATTAAATATTATAACAATTCCAACCCACTAGCCTAATTCTTTTTTTTTTTTTTTTTTCTTTATATGCTCTATTCGGCTCCGTGTGATTATAAATATGTGTTTAATATATATATTTACAAATATTAAATTAAAGTCGTTTTATATATAAATACATAAATTTTGTGGTATGTAGAGGTAAAATTTCCATTAAAAATTATGCGCTCTTTCATAATATAAGATTATGTGCTACAATTTCTTCATGTAAAGCTGACCTACCCGCATCTAATCATCCCTTCCATCCGAGGCGATACCCAATTCATAATCGTCAAATCTCCTTGGTGGGCCACCATCTTCAAAAGCCGCCCAAAGTCTCACCCACTCTGAAACGACGCAGCGTCCACTATGTGGGTGAAATCGAGGGTTAAAAATGGAACAGCGGACCAAAAAATTCGTGTCGCCTCGCGGTCTATCCTAATCTATTTACCTTTGTGCTCTCTACCGCGTACGCTATCAGCTGCTTTCACAGTCAACCGCGTATTCTAGCAGACCGAAAGAGGAAGAAGTAGACAAGAAACCCTCGATTTCTATCTCTCATCTCGAAACCCTAGACCTTCCCTCCCCTGTAATGGAGTATATGCTCTCCAATGTTCTCCTTCGTTAACAAGAAGAAGAGCAACCACCGGCGTGAGGGGAAGAAGGCGGAGGCGCGGAGACCGAGGTTGGAGAGGCGGAACGCTGCGAAGAATATCGATTACGAGGCCTCCTGTACGTCGTCGGACGAGTCGACTTCGTTGCAGACGTCGCGCTCACTTGATTTCTCGCCGGTGGGTTATTCGAGTCAGAGTAGCTTCCGCATCGGAGGAAGCATAGAGGGAGAGGTCGAGCATCTCTACCAGAGCCTTGGATTATCCGGTCCTGAGGACTTCGCCATCCCCATTGCAGCGTGGGAGGCATCTCTCAAGTTTCGATCATCGTCTGATGTTCTCCCTCGCTCCCGATTTCTTGAGTCGGAGGATCCAAGTGTAACTGCCGATCTCTCGGAGGAGGCTAACGGTGAGGCGGCTCTGCTTGGCGAGGATGCTGGAGTTAGACCACCTGGGGTGGAGGAAGCGGTGGTCCTTGAGGAAATTAGGGTTGGAGATGAGGGATCTGCGGAGGATTTGTGGTCGTCGTTACGGATAAATAGCTGCGGAGATGGGGGAATTACGGGAAACCACCTGCCAGTTCTTCCCGCTCCTACTCTTGCAGTGTCAGTTCCTTCTTCTGCGCCAGCTATCTCGGTTCGTTTGCCCACGATTTCTACAACACTTCCTGTTGCGGTGGTGATTAAAGAGGAAATTGAGGATAGACACCCGGCTGAGATAGATGTGCTCCTGGAAGAAAATAGGATTAGAGATGAGGAAGTAGCGGGGATCCAGCGGTCGTCTGTAGGCAGAAGTGGTCGCGTCGATGTAGGAATTAAGGGTACTCGACCCCCGGTTCTCACTCCCCCGCCTCCAGTCTCGGTTCTATCCCCTTCTCCTGTAAGGTCGCTTCTTCCCCCGCCGCCTTCGATGGCACTTCCTGTTCACGACAGAGCAAGTTCGACTTGGGACATAGTGAAATCTTTTGCCCCGTCTGATGAGAACGAGATTAGCGATAGGAGGAGATCGTTCGGCTTAGATGTGCAGGAAGATGATGAGGATGATGAAAGTGTTGGAAGTGGAGGAGCTGGTGAAGCTTTGGAGAGTACTGTGATGGAAGGGGAAACATCGGACGGTACTGGGTCTTTCTCAACGTCTATTGATGATGATTCCTCAAGCACTACAACTGAATTTGTCATCTCACCAAATGGGCGGTTCAAGAAAAAAATTAGATCTTGGATGCGCGGCCATCTTCTGGGTAGTGGTTCTTTTGGAACCGTGTATGAAGGGATCAGCGAGTAAGTTGGTTTTCATAGTTTTGCTCTTTCTTCAGATTTTATTTGAAGTGGCTGTTTGTTAAACTTCAAACAGGACATTCCATATTTATATTGGAAAAAAAAATGAATATAGGCATTCAGAACAAGTTAGGATGCTTGTTTTTAGACTGCAAATTTCAAATTTCTTGAGGGGCAAATACTTGAACTGAAGTAGTAAAAATGATTTTTTTTGTAGTCATGTTTCTCTACATGATATTTGCCAGAGAAAGTAGACTTTTGCTGGTGCATCGCTAGAATTTCAACTGCTAAATCTTAGTTAGTAATTTGTGAGTTTTCTTTATTGGTGACGGATAGATACTTTGCTCTTTTCATGTTGTAAGTGATGGTACAGCCGTGCATGTGGATGATAGTTCTGAATAGAGTTTTTATTTTTTTATTATCCAGGCAAGTGAGCAGTTCAATAAGCTGAATAGAGTAGTTTTCTGCACGCGTGTTTTTTTTTTTTTTATGAATTTAATCCACAGTAAGATATGTAAAATTTCTTGCCATTTTAATATGCTGTCCTTACTTTTAGTCAGATCTTTTCCATTTACAATGGATTGATAGATCTTTCGAACGTGTAAAATTGTTAATTTTATATATACCAACTTATTTTTTAACGCATCATCTAGGTTATATATAGTAAGTCATATTCATTCTCGTAGCTATCATGCATCTGTGTTAAATTGATATTTATTTATTTATTTTTTAACCTACTAGGATCTTTATTGGCCTCCTGCTTAAGGCCTATCCTTGGGGCTTTTCAGAACTTCTCTAATAAATATTATTTTACTTGAAAGAATTAGCTTTTGTTTTCCTTTGAACTTACATAATGTGTTTATATGTGCAGTGATGGTACATTTATTGCTGTTAAAGAGGTGTCTTTACTGGATAAAGGAAGCAATGCTCAACAATGCATTCTTCAGCTCGAACAAGTGAGATAGTTCCATACTTTTTTCCTTATGTTTCTTTACCGTTTCACCTTTACTAGCTTGAAAGCTACGAACTTCTCCTGTCTCTTCAGATCAAAATTCGTGCTTTCTTCTCACTTTTTTTTTAAATGTTTCTTCTTAGGAAATTGCACTTTTGAGCCAGTTTGAGCATGAAAACATTGTCCAGTATTATGGAACTGATAAGGTATCTTTACATGGCTATTTATATTTTCTTAACACCTTGCTCTTCATCTATTTTTATTCCCGTCTTTAAGCGTTCATTTTGTTTCTGCTTCTATGATAGAGTTTGTTGGGGATTTCAATTTTAATGCTCCCATTTGTGCTTATTTGTTATTTTTTGTTTGAGAACAATGTCAGCTTAGTCTTTCCACTGTTTGATGGATAGTTTTGTCCTTTTTTTGTATTTTTTTTAATTGGATATTCATTATGGATGAGATATTTTCTCATCTTGTTACTGTAATATTATTTCTCTGCCTGCTTGTTTCCCAGTCTTTTCTAGAGATGAGCAAAAAGATATTCAGATCACTTGAAATTCAGCTTCTTATCTATTGAAGCTGATATGTAACTGTCTTTTCAAGGAATTGCTCATAAAAGTCTGACCTTTCTCTGAGTTAACTGGGAGAAATATATATTTTTTGTGGAAAGTGGCCCTTGGATATTACATGAATGAAACATTATCCTAGAAACTTTGTGTGATTCTATAAAATGGCTATATTGTATGAATTTGAGTGATAACTTATTTATGCAGTGATAGCTTATTTTTCCTTCCCTGATTTTCTTTCATCTACATTCTTTTGCATCCACAACTTCAGCTGCTGCATATAAAAGTTTGTCTTTTTTTTTTCATAACCACGAGTGCTTGTTTATAATTTTGTTTTTAATTAATGAATTTATACGGTAATTTTTTCTTTTGCAGGAAGAATCAAAGCTTTACATCTTCCTTGAGCTTGTAACACAAGGTTCAATAGCATCTCTTTATCAAAAGTATCATTTGCGCGATACCCAAGTCTCATCGTATACAAGACAAATTCTCAATGGCTTGAATTATCTTCATGAACGTGATGTGGTGCACAGGTGAAAAAAATGCTTTACTATTTTATATAGTCTTGTGAATTTTCCTTTTCTTTCTTGCATATTGGAGCATTATGGTTGCTAATAATGTTTTAGACTTTTAGTGAGTAATGTAACTTATAATTGTGGTTTCTGTGAGAGAATATTGAGGCATACTTTATCAAAGCATGATTGTCTTGTTTGTTTCTTGTTTTTAAGTCAAACTAGTTGAAGACTAACTTTAGATTTCTGTTCTTGTCTTGTTTTTTCCATCTCTACTAGATACATATTTTCATGTAGAACCTATGTATCAGCATGAAGAATTCTAATTTTTATGCCAATATAAAATATAACAACTATTTGCATCATCATTTGTGCTATTAACTCAATGTGTCCATTATTTTTTGCCCGGTCTCTATTAAATGGAGGCACCACCATTATCTGCCGGCTATTTTCACCTACTCCGTTTCTATAAAATGCCATGAAAGTACTTGTCTTTGTGGCTGGCCTAGGTGAGGGAGGTTGGAATTTGGAGAGTCGAAAATATGGGGCGATGCGAGACTTGGGAGTAGGGTGGCTCAAATCTAGTTCTTAGGACTAGTAGTAGTTTTTAAATCTGATGTTTGATTAAGAATCTTGATTATGTGATCCCATTAAAATGGAGTATCTGCTAGTTTTTGTTGAACTGCTTAGGCTGGCTAATCCAAATGAATTTTTGATAGACATTAGATGCAAAATGGATGCTAAACTTTTCTTATAGGAACATTACATGATCTATACACTTCTTGAAAATTCCTGAAATATTTTCCATTTTTTAAAGGCATTTACATGCTTATGACTCAGTTTTTATGTGTTCACATATCTAACACCTAAAGTTTATATTCACATTCATAGCACTCAAATCTTTAACATCACATCAAAAATATCACATTTATTTTTTAAAAGTCAAATGCACCTTTTTATTCATAAGTTTATAGCACCCATGTGTTATAAATGTAAATATCAAATTTTAGGTGATACATGTAAATCCATAAGAATTATGTGGTATGTATGTACATTTCTCTTTTTTTAATACTATCTTTCAAAAGTATATTCTTGTGGTTGAAGTTCAGTTTTGATAATCTGCCACGATTTTTTGGGTTGTGTCTTTGTTTTTGGCCTATGGAAGCCAGTCTTTCTCAACAATTAATTACCCAATCCACTTTTTTCCTTTCAGAGATATCAAATGTGCCAATATATTGGTTCATGCAAATGGTTCTATCAAACTTGCAGATTTTGGATTAGCGAAGGAGGTATGATTTCCTTTACATTTTGTTTTATAAGAATTTTGTTTATTTATTACAATTTTTTTATCTTCCATTGCTCTTTTCATTTCAGATTTCGAAATTCAATGATCTGAAATCTTGCAAAGGAAGTGTGTACTGGATGGCCCCAGAGGTCAGACTCTCTATTGCATACACTCATAATGTTTATTATACTATAGAATGTTAAAATTGTATTTTTAGCTAATTTAATTTGTAAAATCCTTTTCATTTTATTCTGGATACTATTTTTTTTAAATATGCTAAATAATTTTGTATGCTTCAACATTCTCTTTTGTTTACTGCATACTTTACGGCCAAACTATTTTGAAAAACAGAAGCAGCTTTGGATCAGCTTATGCTGAAATCTATCAGCTTTATATGATTTAGGGGCATTGACATACATATCACCCAATTTTTATATGTTAACTTATCTAATACCTAAACTTTATCTTTTACATTTATACCACCTAAATCTTTCATTTCACATAAAAAATACCATCATTTTAACTTTAGAAAAAGTGAAACGCACCTTTTGGTGCATAGGTAAAGTGGTATATATATGTAAATATTGAAATTTTAGGTATTAGATATGTAAATACATAGGGATTGAGTGGTATGTATATAAATTTTCCTAAGATTTAACTCAATAATTAATTAAAACTTCAAATCTGCGTTATTTAATCAAGCTATTTCATTGTCTCTCTGTAGGTTGTCCATCCAAGGAAGACATATGGGCGCGCAGCTGATATATGGAGCCTGGGCTGCACAGTTCTTGAGATGCTGACTCGTCAGATTCCTTATCCGAATGTCGAGTGGGTGAGTGATTCAAACTTTGACGTCCAAGTAAATGTAACATATTTCTGTTTGCTATATCAATTCTTGATATTTATATGAAATAAAAATAAAAAGTGAAATTTACGTACATATCACACAATTGTTTTGTATTCCTTATCTAAAACCAAATTGATACTTATATTTATAACACTCTATATTGCACTTTTAATAAAAAAGTAGTGTTGGTGGTATTTTTGATGTGATGTTAAATATTTGAGTCGTATGCATGTAAATATGAATGTTTAGGTGCTAGGTATATAAGTAGATTAGAATTACGTGGAATGTATGTGAATGTTCCAACAATAGGAAAAGAGAATTTTACATGTATTTAAATATCCCTTTAGTTTTTTATTTACGTTTATAACACTTTGGTGGCATAAACCATGCATAAAAAGGCGTATGTCATTTTAAAAAAGTTAATGTTAGTAGTTTTTTTTTAAAAGTTATATTTAAAGATTTTAGTGTTATGTACGTAAATATAAGACTTTAGTTGCTAGATATGTAAATACATAAGAATTGTCTACGGTATCTTGGTAAATGCCCCATAAAAAAGAAAAGATTTACCTACATACCACTTTATTTCTATGTATTTACGTATCTCACAAACATACCTCAATCTTTTACATATTACCTATGCATGAAAGGTGTATTTCACGTCTTAAAAGCTAAAATGGTGATTTTTTTATTTAATTTGATATGAAAGATTTGAGTGGTATAAACGGAAAAAAGTAAAGTTTAGGTGTTAGATATGTAAATGCTGAACAATTGGTTGGTGAAAATGATGTTCTAATAATTTGGTGCAGACTTTCCTACTAATAATGATTTTCCTCTTTTGCAGCAACATGCGTTCTACAGAATTGGGCGTGGCGATCAACCCCCAATACCCAATCACCTATCAAGCGATGCGCAGGATTTTATCAGGAAGTGCGTGCAGGTGGATCCAAATGCAAGACCCACTGCTGCTCGGCTGCTAGAGCACCCCTTTATCACCAGGAGGCCACTTGAAGCCTATTAATTATTAGCTCCTTGGTATGAGGTAAATAATGCTTCTTTTATCAAATAATCAAACATATTTTTCGGCATAATAATCATTGACATGCATAGGAACTGACTTTTTATGTATTTACATATCTAACACCTAAACTTTATTTTTTACTTGTGCATGAAAGAAGTGTAGTTCACTTTAAAGAAGTTTAAAACTGAGGCGTTTTATGTTCATGCTGCCTTACTGTCAATTTTAAGAAGTTAAAGTACTCATATTTTTAATGTGAGGTTAAATATTCTGCTGGTATTAATGAAAAAAATATGGGGCATTTAGGTATTAACATATCAGCCACCTAAAATTTAATTTTTACTATAATATTCTGAATTAAAAGCTGTTCTTTTTCCTCATTTTTTATTTTGAACAATTTTTTCAGCGGATTTATTGATTCGGGGCTTGGTGCAATATTCTGCCAAAATGCTTAAATCATAAAGGACCGTATCTCATCCAGTAGACACGTGGGAACGTTTACCTTTGGGTGGTATTCATACGTTTGGCCTGATTTAGCCAATAGTCGATCAAGCTGAACGATATGAATTGGGATCTGCATCAAAATAGCAGATGGTATTGGGATGGTATTGAATGAGGTTAGTGAGTGTATATTGTAATAATATCTTGTGCTTTCTCTTTTTCTCCCATTAACTATTTGTTTCTACGCAAATTTGTAGGTTATTTGTAGTAATCTTAGAGCTTTAAGTATAATTAATCACTAATATTGGTGATTCCTCTTCTTTTTGGATTATTCATGCAGCTATGATTGTGTAAATCTTCCCAAATATGAAACATTTTGCAATAAATGAGTCATGTTAAGGGCTCACCTTAGTTGCTTGAAATAGATAATTTGTTTTTTTTTTATGGTATTAATTGTTAGATTTAAATCATTTTGGCTGAATGGTACAAATAATTCTTTGTTGTTGATATTAGAAGTTAATAATAATGATTTTTTTAATGTGATGATAAAGATTTGAGTGTTCATAATGTAAATATTAAAATTTTAAAGTTATAGATAGAACTCTAATATCTCTGTAAATGCTCTCAATTTGAATGGGTTGTTAAATAAAATCATATTTAAGCTGAATTAACTTGCTTTCAATCAGATGTTAAGCTTAATATTTATAATTGGACTAAATAGAGTTAAAATATTGCATTGAATTTAAATTGAAAGTATAAAAATATGATTAGTAATAGTATCTGAGTTCTAAACATTTTAGCATTTGATTGGAAGAAATAGCACATCGACTCCTGAACTGAGGCGGGCGTTCAATTCATCTATATTCAACGCTGGCTTTTGTACTCGAATTTCCGACTGGCTTCGTCTGTACAATTTGAATCTTTCTTCTGTAGCTGCTGCGCCGACAATTTTGATCTTTTATTTTATTTTATGAGATTAAAAAATTGCAGAAATATAAGATGATTAAACTTTGTTTGAATAAATTGTCTTATTATACGTGCTTTACCCTAAAAGACAAATATTAAACCTTTAATGCACATGTCAGAATATTCAGTCATGCCTGATTCGCATAGCTCTCCAGGATACCAACTGCGAGTCTCTAATGAAAGAAAAAATATTACATCAGTACTGTGCACATAGATTAACATGCGTAGTCAATGAAATCACGTCACGATACCCCGCAAGACGTAGAAAAAAACGGCGCAGTAACACGGGGAATATTTCCCCCGGTGTTATTCATGTGTTATTGTGTTATGAGATTATTCCTGTTGTTTTAATAATGCAATAACACATGAATAACACATGAATAACACACAATAACACAAGAATAACACGGGAGAATATTTCCCCGTGTTTCTGCGCTATTTTTTCTCTGTCGGAAATATTTTGTGTTATTCAAGTATTATTGTGTGTTATTCATGTTTTATTGTGTCCTTAGAATATTCTTGGTGTTATAATAACACAATAACACATCAATAACACATGAATAACACGCAATAACACATGAATAACGCGCAATAACACATGAATAACACAAGGGGGAATATTCCCAGTGTTACTGCGCCTTATTTTTTTTCTCTGCCGCGCGAGATGTCTTGACGTGGATTGATTGGCTACGCACGTTATTTTTACGTGTGTAGTACTAATGTAATATTTTTTCCTAATGAAAGGCTTGTAAAATTGTTTGTAGTTTTTTTTTTAAAAAAAAACTAATAAGAAATCCATGTTTTAAACAGCAATCATTAATTTCTATGGTCTAACCTATTTGTCATTAAAGATCAAAATAAAAGAAAATGGATTGCAGATCTCTTATTTTTGTGAGCGGTTCTGCAGTTTATAAAGGTTGTTTCAGAGGTAAAAGTATTACGTGCATTATATATATATATATATATATATATATAACAATTCTTTTTTTACCTTATCCCAGTCATCCTCCATATGTTTAGGTGCTCTTAAAATATGAAGTTCTACGTACATGACAATAAATTATTATGCAATTACAAATCTTGCACATAAAACTTTACTTTTAATTACATGAAAAGGTGTATTTTACCTTATAAAATTAAAATGATGGTATCTTATAAGACCAGAAAAAATATATATTTTTTTTTATAAAAAAAAAATCAAATAGTTCAAAAAAGATTCTACATATTGTACCTCAAGGATGAATTTTACATAGTAATGATCAATTTGAGGAAGAAGTGCGGTGCCACACCACAATTGTCTGTTTGGATAAACTATGTTTTGATAGTTCTTTAAAAATGTTATTGCAGAAATCTACATTTTACCATCAATTTCAGCTAAGTGTGGAGACAACTTTCTAACTGCAGTATGACTATTTCAATATATATATATATATATATATATATATAATAACCACCGCACTTTTTGAATATCAAAATAATTTTTCAATAACTTCACAGTTAATTTTTAATAAGCTTCAGCGGCCCAAAATAGAACCTAATTTGCATCACAGCAAGAGAGAGCATCCATTCATTTGGAGTCATTTAGCAGTGCTTTTTCAGATGATAATGATGCATAAAACCAGCCGACTATTCAGAGATCACATAACATAAAAATAACAAAGGGCATTAATAAAAATATATATAAATAAATAAAATTGAAACAAATAATATGAAAACAGCAAGACACCTATAAAAAAAACAAAAAAAAAAACAAGCAAAATAACATACCTAATATTTAAAAAAAAAATAAATGAGAGAACGCCTTGTATTTGGAAAATTAATAATAATAAAGAAAAGGAAAAAAAAACGGTAAGAGGACAGAAAGCACTGCATCTTATTCTGCATTTTTCACATTGGATTCTGAAGCAAGAGGGGAAAAATAAAACCAACTCCCTCACTGTTTAGAACAAGTAAGCTCGCCACCACTCTCAAAAACTCTTCCTTCCAACATTCCCCCCTCCCCTCTATCTTAACCAGCAAAAAAATAACCTTTCCCAATCCACCAAAACTACACAACTCTTTTAACCTTTCAGCAAAATGAAGTTTCCACTTGTGTATCAGATGATGAACTCAGCTTGGATGAACAGCCAGCTATCTTCAGCTTTGAAACTGGAATCTTCTTTTCATACTACAAATACAGAAATTAAGACAATCTCAGTTTCCACTCCAACAAAAACAAATGAAAGAAGGAAGATACACACACATACCGGCTAAATTTCAATGCACTTACATATATAACAGTTAAAACATCAATTTTTAACAATGCATGAAAACGTGCATTAGCTTTTCAAAAGTTAAAATGGTGCTATCTTCAGTGTGATAGGAAACAATTGGATGGTATAAATATAAAAAAAAGTAAACTTTAGATGTTAGATCGGTAAATACATAAGAATTGGACAAATGCCACATGAGAAAAACATAAAAAAAAAACTAAAAACAATCATTTTAATACAGCAGCATTACCTCAGAAAGAAAAGATTCGATCTCTTCCGGCGTCAGAGCTTCTTCCCCGGCATTCTCCTCCCATCCAAGGGAACGAAGAAAGGCGGCTTCCTCCTCGTCCGGAGCTAACCTCTCAGGCTCTTCAACAGCTTTAAAACTTCCATTATCCGCGGAATGCTGTAAAGTGGAAAGATCCTTCTCCTTATCAGAGATAGCACCTACCGCAACCACCTCATTCAACTTTTCCAAGCTGGGGGATGCTAATACTTTACACCCTGGATCCTGCTTTGTATTTTCTTGGCTAGAAGACGATTTCTTCCGGAGCGAATTGAAGAAGTCATTACGGTTCTGAGCCTGATAAGGCAGCTTCTTTTCGCCAAATGAGCTTGAACTTGGGGCGCCAGTTTTCCCGTTAACATTAAGCTTTGAATAGGGTTGACCTGAAAGATCTAAAATGGCAGCAGGAGGAATACCACCGGGTGAGGCAACAACTCTGCTGCCATTTCTTGGATGTAAGTTATCCTTGTCAGTAAGAGAAAGTCCATTCTTTTCCCGATTTAGGACGTGAAAATTCCCGGGTTGGGATGTTTTTGGAGCATCGGATTTAATATTAGAGCGAACAGCATGATTAAAAAGCTGGGACGAAAGGTGCTGGCCAACCTTAACAGTGTTGTATTCAGCCATCTTTGATCCTTTTGTCTTTGATTTTTCAGATAGGTTGACACTCTGAGTAAAATAAGCAATAAGGACCATTGAAACTAAACACACACACACACACACACATACATATATATATATATATATGAACATCAGTTTGAGTTGATGATGCGAGAAAATAATCATAGCTCAAGTAACAGCAGATAATGTACCAAAAAACAATGCCTGCAATGCTTCGTGCTGCCTGCACAGTTCTGACTGAAATTTGCTGTGTTTCCCGCACTTGCACATCCTATCAGTTTTCTTTTTGACTTAGTCATCAGTTTAGGTTGTTCGCCCTAAGAAAATGCTGGCTTGAGAGGATAGAGACTACACTTACCATGAACAGGTTACAAGAATAGTTTTAGTACTCTAGAAAAATTAAAGAACTGAACTTAGAGAGCACATGAGTGATTGGGTTTAATCCGACATAGAAAAGGTTAAAATTTTGTTTTAGTAAGATCAAGCAATTCATACGATGTGGCTCTTAGGAGGACTTTACAATGGTTGAGAAATTCATACGATGTGGCTCTTAGGAGGACTTTACAATGGTTGAGAAAAGTTCAAAAAATATGTAACCGTGATGGGTACTGTGTTTGACCACTCTTAGTATATGATAATTAATGATGATAGAATAAAAATCCGTTTAAGTGAAGATGGAGATGATTAATGCATACAAGCATCAGGTTTAGTCTCAAATTGGATGGGTGAAAAATATGCTAGCCTGCAAATAGCAAATAAATGGCTCTCACCTATAAGCATATATTGCTTTTGGTCGTAAACAAGGTTAAGCATCGATATATTAAACTCAACTTTGATCCCTATAATTCCACAATTCCTAACAATGATGTACCTGAATGTAAAAATTTTTTGTGAATACAGTTCTGACAGTTGATAAAAATCAGTTACAAAAGCTCCCTCAAACATGATACCTCCATTTTGAAGTCGGACTTAGTATGCTTTCCTTCTTTAACTTTATTAAAAAGGGGAAAAAGAACAAAAAGCATAGAGTAAACTCTCAAACCTCAACCCACTCCCACCACAATCGATACAATGTCAAAATCGAAAACCTGACCAGTATCCAACCTTGTAATGATGCCTCAACCCACTCCCACCACAATCGATACAACGTCAAAATCGAAAACCTGACCAGTATCCAACCTTGTAATGATATAACCACGACCCCACACAGCAAAGCACAACATTGAGCAGTTCAGAAAATCACAAGAAGCACAGGCTATGGTAAAAAAAAATAGAAAAACTACTCGATATTATTAGTTCTTGGATAATGGCAGGGAATAATGGCCATGAGATAAAATATCAGAAAGTCAACGTGCAACATAAATAACACCATTCATTTATACTGCCAGGTATGAGTAGACTGAAGTTGCACCCATTGTATATGGGAAATTTGACTTTGTATGCCCATAGCAGAAATTGGCCAAATATGCTTATTAATTGTTTCTAATGAAAAAAAAAAAATCAAAAACTCATTTTAGACCGAAATAACCTTCCTATTCTTATCACCATTGTATAAGAAAAATGATGTCCCGCCCTTCCACATTCCAGCTTTCTCCATTGATGTGATCATCTTCATTCAAAATTTCTTCCCTCAAGAGGGTAAGATAATCAGACCGATGAAATTTGAGATTTCATTGTTCATAGATTCAGCCATTCTGTTGGAATTTTAATGCAAACCAAAATAAAATAGCAAAGAAGGCTTCAAACAATATCAGATCAAGCGTTCAAACTACGTTTAGATCTTATTTACATCACGATCAAACATACTTTAAAGATTATAGAACTTTATTCGAACCAAGTTGTTCAAAAATGTTCAAAAATGGCTCATACACTTGTTCGAACTATATAGTTCAAACACATGTTCTAACAACATTGAAGCTATATGTCAATCATTTATTTTTTGAAGGTGAATCAAGTATCAGCATACCTGTATTATATTGAAGAAAATGAATATAAGACAACCAAATTAAAAAAAAAACAAAACAAAAGGTTGATGATACAGAAAAATATTTCCCTTAAAGATCTCATAGATTTTACAAACAAAGTGATAGAGATTTATATTAACAAATTTAGTTTGAAATTTGAGGTGACGTACCGCTTTGGTAGACACAATCCACAATTTTAATTACTCCAACTAATCTACTAACAAAGTATTATCTTCCTTTTTTCTAAAATAAGATAGCAACATCTATTCACCATTGATCTTTCATATGTATGTCTATTGCTCTCTAAAAATATTGAACTATGTATTTTTATGAAATGAAGATGCTATAAAATCAATCGTCAAAATCTCTAGTTGGAATTAGAAGTAACATGCATGCATTTTAAATGTTAGATCGAAATACCACCAAGAAGCATGGCTCATTGAATAATTAATAAAATAAAAGCCTGTCCTATCTTAAACTAAATTGAAGTAAATTACAATCATATTAGACCTAAAAATTGGTGTAAAACATTGATTTATCCAAGGAGAAGACATGGTGGTGTCGTGAGCAAGAAGACACTTATGTAGGAAGGTCCCGCAAAGCTCGTTTCAAAAGTCATCTTATTTGGTTATGCTACACAAAAATTTTAGGGACATTGTTGATCAACGGTGAAAGAGGTACTAAGTATGTATTTGAGTGTTTGTGTTCAAGATTTTAAGAGTCTATGTCGTCTAATGTCAAGTGTTGATGAAATAAATTTTAATCCATTAGGTAGAGTTACTTTGCTCATGATAATGACCCAAGTTACTACAACTTATATTTACCCTACAATATTTGCAGTGGCTGACAAAAAAATGAGCCATGGATACATTTTATGATCGGACAGAAATTACATAAGCATAATGGAAATTTTGAGTGCGCCTCTAACAGGCAACAATATCACTAATGCTTTCCCCATTGCTTTTTGTTGTAAATATCACCAGGAAGATAAAAAAATAATAGTTATTATGAGAAATACACTTGACCTTGGCTTTACAAAACAGTGGACTTATAATGAGACTTTGATAAAATATGTGTTATGAACCCAGCCCAGCCATAGCACTTATCTAGAAAATGAAGTTGACTTTTGAACAGTAGAATCATGCTTTATTTCCAAAAAAACTAATGCAACTAATATCAAAGAGCTTCAACACTCCTAAAGTGAATGATCCTATTCAGTGATTATTGAAATTTTTCTAGTAACATAATGAAAATATGATAGGTTGATAAACAAAACATACAGTGAATACAAAGATTTTTCTAAAGAAAATAAAATAAGAAATAAGAACTCATACATAAAGCCGCGTGCTTGATTGTGAACTGCATGTCCATGAAAATGACATTAATAATAATGCTGATTTGTGAAAGATAACAGTACAAGCTAAAAATTTGATGTTATGGTTCTTTCATGTGAACTTACATTGGCACCATATCGGATCCAATGCTTTGATTATTATAGTTTATGTTCAAAGTTTTATAAGCAAAAAGCAGGATGAGCCCCATATGCCTAAAATATATATCCAATAGAAAAAAGCACAAAAAAGTTTCCGGATTAAATTAGCAGATTGTTTTGTTCCAACCCCTATTGTTAAAGCCAAAGGGCGACTGTCCAAAAAAAAATAGAAGGCCAATAAAGGGGGAAACACTGTTCTAACCGCCACTGGTAAAACAGATTTTTAGTCGTCTCCTATGCATTTTGAAGTATTTGTTATCTCTGTTATGAGAACAGAAGTAGCACAAACTCGCAAGTGAATCAGAATTGTATAGAAGAATGGTAGGATGAGAAAACAAACACTTCTTCCTCGTGAATCCTATCGTTTTTATAATCAAGCATTTTCATGTAAGTTGATAGAAATTTAAACATGCATAGGGGATAACCAACAAAAGAATACAGTTTTTCCCAAGTATAGTATCATTTTCTAATCATTCAAATTCACCACATTTTCTCTAAAGGTGCTGCTCAAGCCAGTATCCAATCTTCGTTGCACATTATTCTGAAATTAAGAAAAAATCAGCCTAGCATTCTAGCAAACCTAGAGAACGAGGAATTAAAAATTTCAAACAGTTTAATTGCCCTGAATAATCATCATCATCTCCAAGAAAAATATCCTCATCATTGCAAATTGACAATTACTCAGATAATGTCTCACTGAACTTAAATTGTCATTAACTCTAAATTATTTCCATTATATTGTACAGTTTATTTGGTTGAAACAAAATCAATGTATAAGAATATATGTATCCTCTCTTGAACTAATATGACATGCAAGCAGAAATGCATAAAAAACAAACTAGTTTTTTAACAAACATATGAGAAGATAGATCCTCCAGAAAAAACAATTTAAGAAAATTTCTTTATTTTGGTCTTTTCACAGCATTTTGTTACGCAACTGAACAAAAAAATGTTTAAACTATACCAACGTCTAAATAGCATATTAAACCAATAAAAGCCCTCATTATCTGTAAAATGGCTACTGCATATGGTCAAGGCAAGAATATTCTCTTCAGACGCCAAAAAGCATACATCAAATTGAATTTCCAAACAGCAAAAATATCAACAAACATAAAACATCGTAGATTTCTGATTTCTTGCTTGTGTCGACATGGGTAGTAAAAATGGACCACTAATATCATGCAACATTTTCAAAGACTTTAATAGTTAAGACTACACAAGCGTCTGGTAGGATTTACCACGTTTACACTGTGAAAAGGACCTATTGAAGACAACTAAGTTTCCTCAACTCCTCTGAAACATTAAGAATAGTCTGTTCATTTTAAAGCCATCATCGTTAACATCATCTACCAGCATCATCATCGTCACTAGTTCTATCTTAAACACTTGGGATCAGTTAACAGCATAAGCATAAGTTTAGTATATATGCCCAAAGGTAAATCCAATTAATTTCACAGATAGCATCCATTAAACAATATTTTAAGAAAATACCTTATAAAAAGGTTTAGGATAATCAAAGTTATCAATTTACAATGTCAACCCATCACTAAAACCGCCACAACCATGGAAAAATCTTTATGACAACTGATAATGATTTGACATTACTAAAACTTACTTCGTAAAGTTAAGCATTACATGAAATAGCTTCTTCAGCTTCACATCTTGCAGAAAGAAAAAAATAGGAAGGAAAGCATTCATCACAACTCAAATGTTAAATTGAACTTGATGAGACTTGCATCTAGATATAGCCTAAACACGATTCAAGCCCCATGAACATGAATATTCAGTCTCATGTTTTTTCTTTTTTAATTATTTTTTTTTTTAGCGAGAATGCGATTGCTATCAAATTTCACAACCAACACATTAAAGAAGCACCCAAGCAAATTCAGTATCATAGAAATGATAAAAGGGAGTGAACATTTTAGATATATCGAGTCTATTGCTCAAAGAGATGGTGATATAGATGGCGATGTTATTAGAAGAATTCAAGTTGGATGGTTGAAGTTGAGGAATGCATCAGTCCTATTTCGTGATAGGATAGTACCACATAAAATTAAAGGAAAATTTACAAGATAGTGGTGAGACCAACAATGCTTTATGGCGCAGAATGTTGGCTGGTAAAACAGAATCATAAAATTAAGTGTTGCTAAGATGAGAATGCTCAAGTGGACGAGTAACTTTAAGCTTAGAGACAAAATGCAACACAAATATATCCGTGAAAGGTTTTGAACAGCTCTAGCGTCGGGCGAGATTAGAGAGAGTCACCTTATAGATGGTTTGGGCACATTAAAAATCAGACCATCTGATGACCCAGTCAGTAGAGTAGATGTTTTAGATTTGACTTATGTTAAGAAAGGTAAAGTTAGGCCTAAGAAGACACATACATGCATAAAAAATGATCTTAGATTATTGGAATTAAATGAAAATATGACACTCAAAAAAACATAAGGGAGAAAAAGGATTCATGCAGCCGAACCCACTTAGTGGGATAAAGGCTTGTTGTTGTCATAAATATAAAAAAAAAATACGTACAAAAGATAAACTCATGGCAGCACAATAATGCCTGAAAATTAATTAAACAGAATTGCAACCCAAATCAGATTATTTAGAAGACGAACTATAAGAAAAATATATTTTTTCTCTTGTGGTGCAAAGTAATACTATGTTTAAGCTGAAAGCTTTAAATATAACAGCAACAGTTGCAGCATTTAACGAACATTATGATGCACTTAAAATGATCCCTTGAAAAAAACAAAACAAAAGCATTCATACACTAGCAAGAAATAAGGCTGGAAAACAGAAAAACGTGCAAATAATATCATAAAAAGAAGAAGAGGCCAGCAACCAAAGAAAAATTCAACAAAGTATGAGCTAATGATCATACAAAAAATCCTGAAACAATTATAATAAATGAATATATGAATAATGCACTACTCTATTCAAGATTAGCAATTCCTAATGCACCCAATACGATGCATAGTGTGAATGAATGCAACAAAAATTCAGGAATCACATATCCGAAGATACCATCACTGATTCTTTATGTAAATAGGCAAAACTTCAATTGAAACCAAACCTATAATAAAATGTTTGAAATTGTCAAAAAAATTTAGTGAAAATTTAGAATCTAGCAAAATCGGGGAGCAATTGTAATTTAATTCCTAAATAGAACTTTAATGTGTCAATTTGAACTAATTAAGGCATTCATAAATCAATATCAAATTAAATAGATTAAATGAGAAGAAAGAAGGAAATTACCTTTAAAAAAATGCATATCATGCCATCAAGAAGACGAGTTCCAATGGAACCAAGTAGTTGCCATCCAACTTTCACTTAAAATATTAAAAATAGGAAGAAAAATTTAGTTGGACAAAGTTTATAATTACTCATCTCAAAGCATCCATGTATCGACTACTCAACCATAAGTACATAAGATTAAAACAAGATTAGTAAAACCTAAATCCAAGTAATCACCAAGTTTAAAATTAGATAATGCATACACAATTATAAAAAAAACATAGTAAAAGCATACGCATGTACACGTTTATATTCAATTTATTTGATAATAATTATTGATATATTTTTTTAATTAATACAAATATAGACAAAAACCTTGATTAGTGATTAAAAATATACTATAAAATTAATATACTTTGTCGAATCAACTCAAACTCAAATTCAAAATCGACCAATATTGAATCAACTCGAGATTGACTTGAATCTAAATCAAAATCTTTAATTTAAATATTCAATCAATTTGCTTTAACTCAACCAAACATCACCCCTATCCACAATAGTAAGCAACAATAAATAGTACCACATCACTGAGTGAATGCTAAACAACATTTACCTAATCGAAGCAATATCAAAGGTTTGAGAGCATAGGGAGCTATCATCAACAATGTAAAGCAATCAATTTTAGAATAAACATCTCCCCAAACAATAAAAAAATAGCCCCACCTTCATCATTGAAATATCTAATGAAGTGGAGGGGGTCACCAATATAATGTAAAATCATCTCTTTTTAGATAAAAAAAATCACATGTAGTTGTGGTTGCTTAAATTCTATAATTTAATAGGTTTCTTTAGGTTTAGATTTTAAGTATCAGAGTGATTTAAAAAATATAAATGATAAATTAAAAGGCTTGGGCCACTAAAATATAATGAAATTTGCTAAATCTAATGCATAAGGACAAGGCATAGTATTATGGAAAAAGAAAATTAAAAGCAAATATCCCAACAATGGAAAGTTCTTATGAGAAGCAAAGCATTACCTACTAAAGAAGCATAAATATTGAGATTAGGCACACAAGTCAAAGACAACAAGCATAGTTAATCGATATCATGTCATTAGCCTTACACCAACTATTTTATGCTAACTTTAAAAATGTTTATTTTACAATTAACCCTGATAGCTAGTGTAAGCCATTTTAACTCTAATTTGATCTCCCTCACTCTTTTTTTTGCACTATTTTAAGCCATTTGTTTGGTCTACCATTATTCCTTCCCAATACTTATGCATATACTCACTTGCCAAACCTGGTGGTGTATCTTCTATCCTCCATTTTGCAAATCTATGCAAGTTAATTACTCAATAGGGATAACACTCGCCATCCTTCTAATTTGATCAATCTATAACCTATCCTTCGTAGCATTGCCACATAAACATCCTAAATCCTCAATAATTTATTTATCCCTCTAAACTCAAAAGAATGTAGCATGACATGTCCAATTGTGGTTTTATAGCATAGCACTTAATGGCCTCCAGTTATTCTTATAGCATGTAACAATTTTTCATTTTTGACCAAACCAAATTATGCACTGATTGTATCTGATAAAAATATGTACATCTTCCAAAATTTTCATATATTTATTCAGTGCCCATATGACTTAGATTGTCATCTAAAAATAACATGCATCAACATATCTCACTCAAAATTTCTTCTTTAAGAATCACAATAATCAATATGAATAGATTTTAATTTAATTTTTATTCTTGAAAGAACATCATACAAATAGGGACTCTTAGTATAGTAAACAACCAGTAATGCTGGCCAATATTTTATTATGCACAATTTTAATAACTTGGGCATACAATTGAAAAACTTCTTTTTTATAAAATAAATAAACTATCAAATAATTTAATTCTGTCTTATAAAGGTTAAACATTACTTGATTACACAAGCTTGAGGAGCTTATTACTACTCATCATTGAGGTTGTGTTTTCCGTTAACATAAATATTGTTTGTTTCTAAATTCTTTGGCATAAATATGAATATTGAATAGGAGTTAGAGATTAATCTATTACCAATAAAGACATATGGTCATAAGCAACTCATTTTCCTGGCATTAACAAGAGAAAAATTGAGGCAAATCTACTCCCTAGAATATATGCAGGAATATTAGAAGTGATTAAAGAATTTGGGACCAACTATTATCATACTAGAAAATTTTTATGGTCATACTATGCGCTTACAAGCTTTCTTGTGATTCCTTATTATTCTTATATGGTTGGAGAGATTTAGGAATCAGAATGAAGAGTTGGTGCTTTCTTCTTAGGCATTATAATCTGGTTAAACATATTCATTAAAAAATAATTGACGAAATGGTAATATTTAGTTGATAAGATAATTTACCAAAACTAACATCACTGCAACAACCCCAAAAAATTGTTCACCACAAAGATGGATTTCTGCAAAATCTACAAGGATTTATGGAGTTCAAGCCCGCACCTTACTAGAAGGCTAAGGAAACTTGTGACCTGATGATAGGCACAAAAAACTTAATCACTAGTACATAACAATTTTAACTTTATTGGACAAGAATAAAGAAATGGGGGCCTTAGGTCCTAAAGAATAATAAGTATGACAATAAGGCAATGATCCCCCAAGAGCGAAGCATTCCTAACGATGGATTTCTGTAAAATCTACAAGGATGCACTTTACTAGAAGGCTAAGGAAACTTGTGACCTGATGATAGGCAACAAAAAACTTAATCCCTAGTAAATAACAATTTTAAGTTTATTGGACAAGAATAAAGAAATGGGGGCCTTAGGTCCTAAAGAATAATAAGTATGACAATAAGGCAATGATCCCCCAAGAGTGAAGCATTATACCAGTTTCACAACCAAAAGTCTTTGATACTAGTTCACTAAGGTTTCCCTCCATTAATAATCATTTATTTATTCTCCTTTTCCATCTCAACTTGTTCTTCTCTCTAAAGCAAGAGAATCGGACAGTAAAAATGAAGGACAAGACCAAAAAATGGGAACGATAAAAGTTCAAAACAAAATGACAAAATGATAGAAGAGAATCTAACATAGGAAAAACATCAATATTTCTGAAGTTGTCAGGGAACAAGGAATGAATTCATTCTTCATTCACATATATAATTAAGGACATACCAATATGCATTGTTTCATGCTTATTCAGATTAACTGATTCTTTTTTATTAGTTATTTCAACCATAACACCAACTCTATTTATTGGTTTGAACAAGCTACCACTTAATAATACCACAACGATTTATTTCTTAACAATGTGTCGATACCTGCACTTAACCTAGATACATTATATTGAAAGTCTGGATCAAGAATGTTTGCTAAGCTACCCCTTATCTTCATTGGCTTGAAACCTGTGCATACTATTCTTATAAGATCACTTACGTCAATCAAAAAGACAAATGAGTTATATTCAAGAAGAGCAATAGCTTTTTGCTAGAATTAAAGCAACATCCTTAACTTAAAAGGACTTCAAATAAATGGCAATCAATAGGGTAGGTAATGGGAAGTGCACTCGGGAGGAGCCACAGAATAGGGTAGTGTTATGAAAAGTTGATTATATAGATTTGATTTCTTTCACAAATATGGTAAAGTTGCCACTATAATTTTTCCAAAGCCAAATAAACTGAACATGCAGGCGAAGAGTCGCCACTATGTGATAGATACAATATTTCACTGTGACTTTGAAGCCCTTCCACTCTCCATTGTGAGCTTCATTTCCACTCAAGTAAGACTTCTTTGATTCCCAAGATTCAAGCAATCACCGATTCAATGATGATATATAAATATGTACCACATCTTTTAAATATATTTTACTCTCCTGAGGAATCAAACTTAATTTTTTAGAATAAATAGCTACAGATTTTACTATAACTCTTTATTATCATTCAAATGTTATCAATGCACAAAATCAATAATTAAAATGGTTTCTTAGGCCAAATCATTGATTAATATTTAGCTTGTGCTTGTTGTTATTACTTGCTAATAAAAACGGTCATTTCCAACAGCCAGAAACTGTAGACAAACTATTTGAGGGAGTTTCAAGGGTCAGAATGATATAGATAGAATTTGAAATTCCTCACCATTCTGTACTCTATACATTTTTAATTAGTTGGCTTCAAACAAAAAACATCTACATGAAATTCTTTTAATTTTTTTATGCAATTTGAACATTAGACATCCACTTTAGAAATCAAATGCAAATCACCAAGCGAAATGATTGGTGTTTCCACAATGTATCTTCCTAGTATGATACAAAAAGCTTTAGCAATAATTAATTCTGC
>NEWO01000019.1:430829-458779 GCA_003013225.1 Phalaenopsis aphrodite | reverse complement strand
AGTGCATTTAACATGCATCCAATCAAATAACCCATGCATTCTAATATTGTGTGATAGAATTCAAGTTGGATGGCTCAAGTGGTGGAAAACATTAGGCCTATTGTGTGATAGAAAAGTATGCTTGGACTTAAAATAAAAAATTTATATGAAGGTGGTGGACCTGCAACACTTAATGGAGTAGAATGTTGGCCTATAAAAGAGATGCATAAAATTATGTATTGTTGATATGAGAATGCTCAAGTGGATGAGTGGCTTTACACTTAGAGATAAAATGTGAAATAAATATATTTGTGAAAGAGTTGGAGTAGCTCCAACGGTGGAAAAGATTAGAGAGAGTCGCTTTAGATAATATGGCCACATTAAACATCGACCATCAAATGGCATAGTTAAAGGAATAGTGTTTTAGATTTGACTTATGTTAAGGTAAAAATAGACCTAAAAAGACTTGGGCACATAAAAAATGATCATAATTTATTAGAATTAAATGAAAAAAAAAACACTCGAAAGAAGAAAATGGAGAAAAAGGATTCATGTAGCCGACCACACTTAGCGGGATAAAGGTTTGTTGTTGAAGTTGTTGCTTGCTTGATTTTATATATTTTTCTTTTCCAATACCAAGTCAAGTTATATAAAAAAAAAAAATACTCAAAATGCTTTTAAGTGTTTTGATTATTTTCAAAACAGAAACTTTCAACCACCAAACATTGCACACCACACTAGCCAAACTCATAGCTAAGATTGTCTAATTTTGTACCAACTACCTAACTCACACTAACCTCCACCACTAGGGAAACAACTGCAACTGCTAAAAGAAAAAATAGAGATTTTTGAAAAGTGTTTTTATGAAAGTATTGCAACCAAATAGTACTTTCTGAGTTTCTGTAGAGCGATAAGAGGAATAAAAGCTGTTCCAAGCGGAGCCTAAATGAGCAAGCTTGAACAACTTATTGTTTGATTCATTTATATTTATGAATAATATTGTTTAATGCTCATAAATAAGCTAAATGAAGACTCTATTGCTTGTTCATGAATGATATAATTTACATATTTACTTTTATGTTCAACAAGCATTGTTTGATATGGCTCATTTATTTTTCCCGACAGACAAGCTACACATATAAAACTCGAATAAAATTCGATTGTGAATAGTTTATTTTTTAAACGAGCTGCTCGATAATCCCTATAAGAATCGAGCTCAATCAATGTACTTATACACTAGCTTAAAGTCGAACATAATCTTAAAACCTCAAATCAAGCTCAAGTTAAGCTTGAATAGGTTCTAAATAAATGAGCTCTGCTCGGCTCAGCTTGGCTTGGTTCATTTGCAAACTTATCAACCACCCTACCACCAACTTCTCCACCCAATGTTCCCAACTTTGTCCCGCCAACAACATCAAAGGTATTGCAATTTATAATTGTACATGCATACAAATAAACAAGTTTTGCTCGGCTCGGCTATGCTCGATTTGTTTGCAGGCCACCCTACCCCCAACTTCTCCACCCAATGTCCATCATCGCCTTAATGCCTCTTTCATCCTATCATCATCAACCCCACTTTTTCCACCATAAAATATATCAACTCATGTAAAATCAAATAAAAGCAACAAAAAAACAACCTATTTAAGACATCGATCATGTTTCATTTCATATCAAAACATAAACAAAATAAAATGAAAAACAAAAGTAGAAAATGAAAATACAAAATTATCCCCAACAACCTCAAAGGTATTGCAATTTATAATTGCATATGCATACAAATAACTAGGACTAAGCAAGGCATATGTAAAATGCTAAAAAGAGGATAACAATGCTTCTTAAAAGCACATGCCACCTCACCGCATATAATAACAACAAAAAGAATAATTTTGTTCCATCATTTTCACCAAAGAATTTGATGACAAAAAATTATGATAGAAACAAAAACAAAATAAAAATCATGGCAAAACAAATGAAAGAATCATTTGAGTTTCAAGGAAAAGAACAAGCAAAAACAAGCATTGTTGTATAAGTAAAGACTCCCATTATCCACAAACCTGCCTACTTCTCTTTCGTTGAAAAGCAATGCCCCTTATACCCCTTTTGGAACTCCTCTTATGTTAGCTACAGAACTAGTGTGCCATTTTTGCCTTTATTACTTTCTATGACTTTCTAAACAGCATATACTACTAATAAAATATCATGTAACTAGCAATTTTAAGTTATTTCCACTAATTGCTGAAAATTTTACATGTTTTCATTCCACCTCAACATCAAGTGCTATTTGCGTTCTGCACTTTGCACCATGGAACCAGAAACCCATATGTTAAATTCTACCACAAGTTTAGTTGGATATGGCTTGCATATCAAGTCCCATCAAAATCTAGCATAAGATGCTAAAACCATAAGCATCACTTACAATTAGAAAGTTAGAATGGAATTCTATCAAGAATGACAGTGAATCCAAAAGTTATAAAAATAATTAGTTTAAACATAATTGCCAGTAATCAATCAACATAGAATCAACTATTTTACATGAAGCAAGAAATATCCTTTGCTAACAAGCAAATAAAATGCAAAAGATTGTAAGGATTAGAGCTATGCCAAGCAATATTGCAGTTAAAATATAACCAAGAGTAATTCTATGGTCTATTTTCTAGCTGATCAAACTTGTGATATCGCAGGTTTTTATAAGCAACAGAAAAGACAAAACAACAAACAGAGTCATTAAATCTAAAAAAATATTTCCTGATTTGATTACAAAAGATAAATTATAGTCAAAATTCTGATTTTACCAAGTTTTTAGGCATGGAAGGTGTCACGGGTCTAAGCTTCAAAATTTGTTGGCGATGTAATTCCTCCATTTTTTGTGAGTCACTGGGTAACTGCCACCAAATATTATATAAGAAAACAACTTCAAAAAAAAATATTTTTTATAAAAGTTATATGCCACATTACTTGAGGCGCTGTGCGAGCTCGTGCAGGAGCCTGAGCCACTGTTTCAGCCATATTTAAACCAGTGGAAACACTTGAAGCAGCAGGTGCCATTGCAGAACTTGTTTGGAGAGAAGATGAAACAATCAACCCATTACTTCCTACAATAGGAACCTCTGCCAACACAGATGTCCAGCCATCAGCTCCGATGATAGATGAAGCACTGACAGAAAGATTATGAAAGGCAGTGTTAAGGCCAGGAGAAGAAGCTCTGATTACATCTGAGCCCGAGTGCTTCTCTTCAGCTCCGAGAGAAGGAAACTCTCTCTCAAATGATGATTTAGAAGTTCCATTGATTCTTCCACTGCCCCCCATTGACTGAAAACCATTGCTTGAATCATGACTAGCTCTCCTCTGCCAAGGATCAGCCCTCCTTCTTGAGAGCATTGATTGAGAACGCTTTAAAGAGTCCTTTTCAGATTTACCAGTGACTAAAACGTCAGGATAGTCACCAAATCCATCATCAAAAGGCCTATCTCGGTCATGGATTTCAAAATCCTTCTCTCGATCCCTATCCCTATCTCGATGGTTTCTACTAAAGCTATTGTAAGCACGTGAAGAAAAATCTTTCTCACGCACAATGTAACCATTGCTGCTGGTACTTCTTCGGAAAGAAGATGAGCTTCTCTCTGAGAAAGACAAGGAGCGAGGAGCATCATTATCACAAACACTCACTGTCAATCTGTTTCTTGAAGAAAAGCCAATGTTGTGTTCATCTGTTGCCAATTTAAACAATTGCATGATTAACAAGTACCAAAGTGTCAAAAAAATAAAAAAATAAAAAAAAAAAACCAAATGATTTTGTTGAATTTATACCTGTGTGCAATGATAAACCACTTTGGTGGTTTGAATTGCCACTGCCTTGTGCACTGCTGTGTGAGACTTTATACCACTCTGGAACAAAAGTCGGCTCAGTGCGTTCCATTGCAGAGAAAGCTCATCATAAAAGCCCAGAAAAATGGAGCTGGTGTCTATGCGTTTGTGTCATCATACAAACAAAAACTCAATTTAATATCTCTTCTTCTCCACATTATTCTGTACAGAGGTCCACAACCACCTCTAAACACAAGTATTTCAAAGAAAGAGCAGGTTGTAAACAGAGGGGTTAGGGAATACTTGTGTTTCCAATCAATATAACTAATGACAAGAAATTAAACCACTTAAATCCAGAAATTCAAGCCTCACAGCCCAAATGGCTTTGATGCCTCCAAGGATGCTACAAAAATAAAGTAATTTTCCCAAATTCCAGTCTTAATCAGATAAGGCCACAATCTCTACCCCTTCATCACAGGCAATCCATATCTAACAAACCATGGGCTGCCCTAATTAGAACCCCATCTGCAAACCCAGAGTGAATCCAAAACAACGCTGAAGAAATAACCAACCCTAAGAACCAATGATCTCCCTCCACATCTGACCCATGAGAATATCCCAGACCAAGGAATGAACGAAAATATAAAAAACTGCAGTTTTCGTGAAAACCCTAGATAGCAGACCCGTCGGCAGAGCCGACACAAGGAAGAAAACCGAAAATGAACCAGAGATGCGATCAGCCTCCCCTTTGTACGACACGGAGAGCTCAAACCAAAGCCTGAAAACCAAACCCTTTTCTTGATGCCCTCCGGATGTTTCACGTTGCTTGAAAAGTAACGCTCGTATCGGACAAGAAGAATTGAAGCCGCGGTCACGAATGGTATAATTGGAAACCCTACCCCTTCCTTCCCCCCCCCTCTCTCTCTCTCTCTCCTCTTCACACAAACGTCTTCCCTTGCTGCGCTGTCTTCTTCTCAATTCTATCCGCTAATTTTGCTGCAATTTCTCTCGCGATTTTCCGCGGCTTTGTTCTCCCTCTATCCTCTCTCTCTCTCTCTCTCTATATCAGTGGTTAGGGTTTGGGAGTTTGGGAGTTAGAAGCGGAGGCGGTTCGTATTACAGCTGGTGGAGCAAAATCGGCGACGCTACACTTCCTTCTGTTCCTTTCTTTTTTTTTTCCTTTTTTTCCCAATTAAAATTCCATTCTTTTTTTACCTATTTTTATTTATGATGCAATATTTAGTTAAGCACTTATTTTAGGTATATATCAAAAGAATTTTTACATATTAATCCTCCAAAATAATTAAAATAATATTTTTAATTATTTAAATTTTTAAATATAATGTCTTAATCACTCACTCAAAATTTTATGAGTGGGTTTAGGCAGGTATTGTAATGAAAAAAGAAAAATGAATTAATATCTTATTTTTTAAATTTAAATGTTTAAAATATTTTTTAATAGTTTATTTAATTGATATGTATTATATGTGTAATTGAGACATATTTCAGATTTTTTTTTAGACACAATGCTTATATATTTATATATCTAATACTTTAAAAGTCCGTCTATATATAAAAATGAAATTTTAAAGGATGAATTTATAAATATATGTGAATTGTATGATGTGCATGTAAATGCCCCATTTTTATTTTTAAGCACTATTTATCATCAATACTTTTACATATATGTCTTATACTTTTTAGGGAAAAATTATGTCTTATATATCAATAACTATTTTTTTTATTTTAGTCCTGACTTTTTTTTTCGTTTGACAAATATGGGAATGCTTGAATATAATTATTTGTATTTTTGTTGCTATTAATAAAATGTTTTTTTTTTTTGCAAAAATACCAAAATGTATTACATCTAAAAATTAAGAAATTTACAGAAATACTTCACAATTCTTATGTATTTATACATCTTGCACCTAAAGTTCTATTTTTACATTTATAACATTTTCATACCATGATTCTAAACATGAAACATAATTTTCTTTTTTATTAAATTCTCAAAGGTTTGATTGTAAGTTGTGACGTGTAAATACATTGATTCAGCAGTTCAAATGTATTATTTGGGTGTTAGATTTTGTAAATAGCAATTTTTCAGGTGCTATTTGAAAAAATTGGATAATGTGCTATTTTTTATATGATGTTAAAGATTTGGGCATTATAGAAGCAAATATAAAGATAAGTAAATATATAAGAATTTCATGGTATGCGTGTAGGTGCCCCAACATTTAAAAATAGAAAAACTAACAAACATACCACACAATTCTTATGGATTTACGTAACAATTAAAGTTTGGCATTTGCTATTGAATTCAAAGTTGTCTCGGAGACACACCCAAGAAATAGAGAAAATATTGCATCAGGACTCCACACGTAAAGTTACATACGGAGTCCAATAAATTCACACGTGGCAGTGAAAAAAATATATATATATATATATATATATATATATATATATATATATTCGATAACACAAAGGAATAATTTTTCTGTGTTATTCAGTTGTTATTGTATATTATTCAAGTGTTGTCGATGTGTTATTGTATTTTTATAACACCGATAATATTCTCAGAACACTAACACCCAAATAAAATACTATAACATTTGAATAACATGGAATAACAATAGGGAATATTCTCGTGTTACCATACCGATTTTTTTTTCTGTCATTTCCACGTGCATGATTTCTTTAGACTTCACACGTAACTCTACCTGTGGAGTCCTAATACAATAAAATGGCATTTGAAAGTGAATGACACAGAGCACAATAATGAATAGTAGAAATATCTACAATTTATTTGAGAAATCTCTCTCAATTTATAAACATAAGGGGGTACATATGTGAAATTATGTTTATACCATCACCTTATTAGGATAATGAATGTTATTTTAATATTTTATAAATATGAGGTCCATATATCTGTTGGTGGATACTTTCGAGTATTACGACTCTGACAACCGGTGTGCTCTTTAAGCAGACCGATCAGTCAGATTGATGATATTACAGTTTTCGGGGGATAACGAGCTGAAGGATGAAGAGATCGGTCGACCCCTGATTCAATCAAATGACTTTCTTTGTTTTGATCCCAGTGGATAATAATCGATCGATCGATTCTTCCGTCCGTCATTATTGTGTCTTCACGAAACAGCGCTGACACATCTTTTTTTTACATTTTAACGCTTCAGTCTTACAATTACGTATAAAAATGTGTATTTCACTTTCAAAAATTTACTAAATAATGATATTTTTGATGCGATGTAAATAAAAAATTTCAGGTGTTAGATTTGTAATTATGTGAGAATTGATGAAGTTTAATGAGCTGTGAATTAGATAATGTGAAGGAGATGGATATTCCTGTATCTTCATCATAAATGTTGTTCATGCCCTGATAAGGAAAACTCTCATTTAAAAGGAAAACTTTTATTGAGGATCTTTTTGGAAGGAAATTTAGAGCGACTTTCTCTATTCGCATTATGTCATTTATTCTAAATTTTCAAACTTTGACCTCAAATCATTTTAGAATTAGTAAATTGTAAATATTTTATAATGTCGTCTCTGCCCCTCTCCTCTTGTTTTTCATTTACATATTATTTCTTAGGGATAATTACATGGACAGCATTTGAAGAATTGCTATTTACAAATCTAGGATCCAAGTATTTTTTTTTTTGAACTATCATTTATGGATGGTACAATTAAATCAAGCGTTTTTTGAATTCTATTGATTTAGATGATGTGTTTATGTATTTGACATTAAAAAGTTGTTATTTATGGAAACGAAGCAACAAGTATGTTCAGAAGTCGTCTCTAAGCAGTGAAACTTATAGGTCTCCTCCACAACAAGGGAAATTAAGCTTGTTCATGATGTTTGTGCTTATTTGCCTCGAGTATTAGAAGATTATGAGTTCTCTAGTTTCTTAATCTCTGAAGATAATTTTCTAAAAGATAAGTCTGTGGTTAACTATTCTTCTACTTTGCATTCTTCTTCTAAAGGGAGGTCTAAACGTGTTTCTTCTTAATATATATTTTTTTTCCATCATGTTTTCTTCCAAACATAGTTACTTGGAATGTTTGCGGGTTGCATGGTGATTTCAAGATCACTGGCTGCAGTCTTACCATTTTCAACTGTGATTTGTTCATTACATGTGTACGGCTGAGGATTTTGAACTTAAGGAAGAACATTGATAATATGAGATGACGTGAAAGTGTCCAATATCTAGTCTATAATAATGCTATCATTCATTGTTGTAAATGCTTCGGAGGGGTTTCAGCCAGTAGGAGGATTGTAGGTGAGATTGGTTTGATTGCAACATATTTCGGTGGTGTGCCAATATTTGTCACAAATTTGACACTGGATGTAAGGCTTTGAAGAGGCATCAAAAGAGCGGTTTGGGGTTGTAAATTTGGTCCTTTTAGTTTGCCCTTGAACCTTGGATTGAATGAGGTTTTAGTAGCCATCAAGTTAAGTTGGGTGGTTGATTGTTCTCTTGCAAGTTTCATATTGATATTTACCTATTCGCTGCATAGGAGAGAGTACAAATCCTCTAATTTGATCAGTACAAGACTGACACTAATGGCGGTTTTGAAAGAGCTGTAGATGAAAGGTAGCCCATTGAGAATATATATAATGACATCTTCTGTGTCAACCCTCGATCCGTTGCAGTTATTTCATCTACAAGTTTTTTGATCTTCGTTATATATTGAATCATAGAATTTGTAACCATAGAGATATGATGCAATTCATTTTTGAGTTTGATCACCCACGAGTGATTTGAGGATTGTAGTTGTCGAAGCAATGTCATCCATATTTCAGCAGTTGTGTCGATATGAATAACATATTGAAGGATGCTGTCGGAAATGGCGGTATAGAGAGCAGCGGAGAGATTGTAATCGTTTTTCTTCCGTATGATGTATTCTTGATTGCCAATATGAAGACCATTGACATCAGTAAGATATTTAGGTGGGTAAAGAGTATCTCCAGTGAGAAAGGATTCAAACCCATTTGCCTGAAAAATTTTCATGATTTGGGCGCTACAAATGGAGAAATCTTCTGCGGTAAGAGGCGTGCAGGTTGGATATTTAAGATGATTGAGGAGAAATTAAAGGGAGGGAGAGACCATACGAGTCTTGTAGAACTGAGCTGTTGCGGGAGAATCCATGAGATCAGAATTCTAGATTCTAAAACCAAATTCTTGATGGTTGCTGTCCACTGGTTGTGATAGACTGGAGAAGCCGAACCTGGAAGGAGAGCAGCGAACTCCCATTGGCTTTTCAGAGAAAGGTGCTAAGATTTTGGAAGAATCGAAGATAAGAGAATTAATTAGCTAGGTAAGAACTGTAATAAAGCGTTAATTATGATGCACCCATGTTTGAAAAGGTGGATTACACTATTTTCACCTTTTCATAAATAGGAAAATGTGTTCACTATGTAAAAATCAAAGTTTACGCATGAGCTAAGTAAATGCAAAAAATTGGGCGCTAAGTATATAAATTCCCCTAATTATAAAACATCAAATTTGGGCACGCCAGTTTTTAATCTCGAATTCTCTAAGTAAATGGAAGACCAAATTTTTGTAACCTTAACTAATATAGCTGGCTGCTCATTTTTGCTAAGTCCTGTGAGGTTATCAGCAACAAATTGAGGCAATGAAAATATTTTTATATTTTATTCTTTTAAATATATTTTTTAAAATCAATATTTTTTTTGACCAAAATCTTCTGTTTTTCTGAAGGAAGATTCTGGGAGCCGGCTAAAATTGGCGTGCATTTTTTGTCTGGACATCTGATGTAACTCTACGTGCGGTGCAGGTTATTCTTGAGTTATTTTCAGGTTATTTCTGGGTTATTTTCAATAATCCCGAAATTACACAGAAATAACCCGCGGTCTTTAGGTTATTTTTGGGTTATTTCGAGATTATTAAAATTAACCCAGAAATAACCTGAAAATAACTCAGGAATACCCTGCGCCGCACGTAGATGTACGCCTGGAGTCCGCATAGAAATTTTTTTTGCTAAAATTGATGACTTTTGAAGGAGGAGGATTCAAGATGTTGTTGGACTGATTGACTTAGCAGCCCTAAGTTTACTTTTTGCTGTGATTAATTATTGATTGAAATTTTAAATAAAAAATTTTATCCCAACATATTCAGAACTTCAGGTAATATTTATAATCAAAATTATTTAATTTATTTTGAGATAAATATAATATAAATTATTCACATATTGTATTCATTCTACAAAAATATAATAATTTTAACGCTTATATTGAACAAATTAATATCAAAATATTCTAACATTATTTTTTTTTTCTTTTTAAATACGGGCACTAAATTCATTATTGATTAATTTTTACGGTTAAAATTTGAATATGTAAAGCCTTCGGCAAATGATTTTTATGAAATAAAATGCACGGCAAATTTGCTTGACCGTTTTTTGTAAAATTCTGATTATTTCGTTAATTATCAACGATATAATGCTTCTTAGCGTCGCATTTGTGAAAGATTTGCATGCATGCAACTCGTTTCCTACGTAATTACATATCTAGCATATAAATTTTAATTTATATATATACACAGCATTTGAAAAGTTTCCTATCATTTTTAAGAGTTAAAATTGTGATAGTTTATGTTATTGAAAGGGTAGATGTTATAAATATAAAAAACAAAAGGAAGGTGTTAAGGGAATTGGGTGATGTGTATTGATATGTCATTGACAAATTTACATCATTTGTTAGGAATCTCAAGCTGTGACACGAATACCAAAGTAATTTTTTAGCAAGTTAGCAAACTTACAGTCAAATTGATAGACTCGAAGAGATAAACACAATGACTCGAAAATTGGTTCAATATGAGTCAAATTAAGTCCAAATCAAGTTATAGTTATTTTTTTTAAACTCATCGTGCTCAATTGAAAAATCATACAGATTTTAAATTTGACAAGTCCATAGTCAAATAGAGCATCTCGACAAAACAAATCTAGAAAAACCCAATATCACTCAAATTTGAGACCATTAAACACAAAAATGTCTATAAAACACTATCTGATTGAGGTAATCTCACTGAATTGTTTGATAAAGTGGTCTAAATAAGCCTCTCCAATGCTATGTAAATAGAGTTTTATCCAACTGGGACCTTCATCTTGAACCAGAGAAAAATAGGAGCTTCGAGGAGGAGGAGCTAAACCGACTTTCTCCACTCTTTATGGTCCAATGAATGTCGCCCACTCCTATAACCACCAACCATTGCTCCTCGGGCGTCGCCAACCACCATTGGCTGCCACATGCTCCTTGCGATGAAATCTCTTGTGGACTCATGACGTGCACTACAAAATCCCAACGTTCGTTGCAAAACAGTGAAGCACCCGACAAAGCAGTAGGTCATCTAGTGCACCGTGCAATGACACACTTCAAAGGCAGTGTATTGGAGTCCCAACAACTCTCCCAGACCGCAATCACTTTTGACTATTGTGCAAAAAAAAAATTTACTTTGAAGAACAGTGTAGTCTTTTCTCACCTATAGGATAATGACATTTACGTGTAATCACCAATTCATAATAAATTGTTCTGAATAGTCATAACCTCATTGTTGTTTTCATTATTATTTGTCTCTGCATTCACTTCTATTATTTAAGTGTATGTTAGATTCTTGTGTAGCGTTATAGCTATAATTCATTATTCCACCGTCACAAATTTTATAGTACACATCATATATGTATTTATGTGTGTGTGTCTTTGTGAGCGTGCACACACACACACACCAGAATAATCTTAAGAAATTGAAGTTTATTAAAAAAAATAATCATTGTATGTTTCAAAATCAATGAAACACTAAAAATCTAATTATAATTAAATCATGCAAAATTATAGATGTGCATGTTAGAAAACCTGTAACGATAGAGTAAGAAATTAGCCTCTTGGCTTAGTACGAGATCAAACGCACAAATAAAAGAAAAATAGTGAGAGGAGACTGACCCAAACGAAAGTAATTCACTGTATAATTATGAAAACCTCTAAAAGATTAAATTAAATCATGGACCCTGACCCAAACGAAGTAATTCACTGTATAATTATAAGTACATAGACCAATTATTCTTTTGAATCATAAAGATGAAATTACAAAGTTGATGCACAATAATATTTCAACAATGATGGTCGTAACAGACCATGAAGACCATAGTCAGTTGCTATTGAAGCAATTGCCCGACATAAATGCTATAAATAATTATTGGAGCGTCAACGTATCGTAGAGGATATAGTTGAAAGCCCTAAAAGTAATTGTCCATATAATTCATAGGCGGTAACTTCCAAAGTGTTGATTGTTCACAATGGTCATAGTACAGAGCTACGATAACACTCGTAGGCCACATAAGTCGAAGTTGGGAGCTGCATGAAACGTGAACCGTGTATGTTGTAGTTCGTCTCATAAGCCGTAGCAATAAACTATAATAACATTGATAGGCTATAGAGGCTAAAGTTTGGGACTACATAAGATGTGAGCCACATAGATTGAAGTTGGTCACATAGGATGTATCGAAGAGTTGTGATAACATTCATAGACCATAGAGGCCGAAGTTGAGAGATATGCCAACGTTTGTAGACCATAAAGGTTGAAGTTGGGCGATGCATGATTTGTGAGCCACATTGTCCATAACAGTGAGTTGTGATAATGTCAGAGCTGAGAATGCATGAGTTGCAAGCCACAAAAGCCATAGTTTTTCACATAGGTCGTAGAGGTGCGCTTCAATAACCACCATATGCAATAAAGGTTAAAGTTGGGAGCAACATGAGCTTTGAGCAATGTAGGTCATAGTTGGTCACATATAACATAATGGTGACTTGTGATGACGTCTATAGACTGCTGAGGTCAGAGTTGGGAGTTACATGAGTTGTGGACTATGTAGACTATAGTGGTGAGCTGTGATAACATTCGTATGTCACGGAGTGCAGAGCTAGGAGGGGTGTGAGCTACGAGCCACGTAGGTCGTAGTTTGTCACATGTCATATTGTTTAGTAGTAATAAATGTTGTAGGTCGCAGAAGTCGAAGCTGAGAGTTGCATGAGTTATTGACTGTATAGGTTGTAGTTGTTCATGTAGGTCGTATCAGAGAGCTATGATAATGTTTGTAAGATGTAGATGTTGGTGTTGGGAGTTACATATGTTATGGATCACGCAGGCTGTAGTTGGTCACGTTGGCTGTAGCGAGAAATTGTAATAGCATCGGTATCCTGCAGAGGCTCAAGCTGTAAGCCACGTAAGTCATAATATATCACATACATAGTTGATGTGCAAGAGAATTCATGATAGTCAAGTGATTAATTAACATCTTCGCGTTTCACGAAAACTCAACACACACTTAGATAATAAAAACTGACTTACAAAAACACCATAAATTTTTTTCGTGAAAAACCCAAAAAGGGGAAAAAAACCATGAAACCCCACCTAGTTGAAATATTTCACTACTTCCATTGCAAATGAAATTTAAATACTGAGGAGTGTTGTTTCTAGATTGTTGTATTTGGTCTAAATCATTTCAATGTGAATACTTGAAATCCCTTCTTTAATTTTCTTTTCCCCAAAATGTGGTTGGAGGTATTTGACGTCTATTTGGTGCATTGCATGCTTCATAACAAAGCTTGCATGCTTCATAACACCGCAACAAAATAAGAAATAGTTCTTAAGATGTCAAAAAGTGGACGTAATAAAATTACCAACTTTATATTACACAAAATGCCATCGCTTTGTTAAGGAATATATTTTCCCATGCCTCCTGTATTACTATCCTTCTAAAGTTAGGCAAAATGAAATATTTTGATTAAATTTTTAAATAATTTTGGAGTCTTGTTTAAGATTATCTCAGACTGACCATCATAAATAATCAATTTAAAATTTAGGGCTTCATTGAATCATATAGAGCTTTACCATCCAAATGTTTTCTCTTGGTCATAATTCCCTCATAACTGTTGTGGCTTAACGACCGTGGTGGCCCTATTGCGGCAACTAGGCGACGACCAGACAGTGGTGATGCTGCAACTGCAATGGTGGTGGTTTGATAGTGATCACGTTGAACGGGAGATAATGGTGCATCCCTGGTGGTGGTTTGGTGGTTGAATAAAACAAATTTTCAAAGGGGTCTTTACATATGGAGGCCCTTGAATAATGTTATTTACTTATAAAGACTTCCAAAGATTAAAGTTATGCATAAAGATTACCGTTACAATGTTGTTCCTATCTTCTTGTCCGCCTGCATCCATCGTTGGCCAAGCGGAAGGCGTTGGGATGGTTGAGCACAACCTGTTCACCCCAACTTCAATAACACACATCTCTCCAAACACCACTACGTCTGCGGTCGTTCATAGGGCTGTAAACGAGCCGAGCTTGAGTGAGCTCAGGCTTGGCTCGTGTTCGACTCGTTTGAAACTGCTCGTGTTCGAAATCGACACTTGTTCAAAATCGGCTTGTGAACAGTGTGTTCGTGTTCAATTCGATTTAAATATTCGTGCTCGAGCTCTGCTCGTGTTCGACTCGAAGTTGGCTCGTTAAAATTAAATTGAAAAAAAAAAGGTGTAAATTATTGAATTCGAACTTGAACCCAAAAGAAAGTCCTAACAAATTACCACATAAGATGTTATGATTTAAACTTAGAGATATATATATATATTATTTCGAGCTAAAACGAGTCGAACACGAGGGAACAAATAGTTATTTGTGTTCGGCTCGTTTATAATTCGAGCTTTAAAAATTTATTCAAGTTCGGCTCGTTCGTTAAACGAGCTACTTAACGAGCTGAATACGAGCTATTCGTGAACAACAAGCTTTTTTGACGGCCTTAGTTGTCCGGCGGCCGCTTTGTCAATTGAAGGAGGGCATTCCAAAGAATGGTTGGGATGGTTCGGGGGAGAGTATCGAAAGGTGGCAGTTGAGTTCGATTCGGCCTTCCTTGCATAGTTGGCTAAGAGTAGAGCGGCTATTGTGGTTGGGCTTTTCAAAATCGGAGTCTAGGGAACAAAACAACTCAGTGGTCGGTGAAGGAAAAGATAGAGACGAAACATATTTACGGGTCGGAAGTCAATTAAGAAGGGCGAGTTTGAGATGGAGGGCGGAAACAGAGGTGGAGGGAGTTAGATGACTGTAGGAACAACGTCGTAACGGTATTCTTTATGCATAAATTTAATATCTCGAAGCTTTTATAAGCAAATAACATTATTTAAGAGCATCCATATCTAAAGCCCCATTTTTTAAATAAGTAAATATAAATAATCTCCTGTGTGAATTAATAATTATTAATTAACATGCAATTTACTTCGAACAAAACGTTTTAATTCGAATCATAAAAAAAAATAAAAATAAATAAATTATATATATGTTAGTATATAAATGTGTTTATAACTAAATTAACTCAAAATTTAAATTAAAATCAGCTTTTCAACATACGTACTAAACATCTAAATAGCCGCAAAAAAAGGGAAAAAAAAAACTGAAGTTAAAGAAATAAAAATACAAATACTGACCGCAACAACTTTTAAAAAATTTGGTTTACTCAGAACAAATTTACAATTAATTTTAAAAAAAATTTAAAAATTTGCATACATATCACTTAAATCATTATTATTTGCATATTTAACAACTAAAGTTCCTTCATTACTTATCCAACAACTTAAGCTTTTTAAATAACACACAAAAACCCGCTGACTTAGCACCCAAATGAAGCAAAGGGTAATTCGAAACCCATATGTACTGTAGAAAGTGTAGATGCAGCAGATAAATCTGAAACAAGATGGGAAAGCTGAAGCATATGTACCAACAAATATTAGAATTACCTGCAGCAGATAAATCTGAAAATTTTACATATATACCACTCAATTTCTCAGTGAAATACTTCGTTTATTATAATTGAATCATATGCACCAATAATGATTAGAATTACCTGCTGCTAGAAAGGCATTTAATAGCAGCCATAGAAATTTTCTTTTATCTGAAATGCTTCTTTTCTTATAATTCAAATCCATTTACATGCTGCTAGAACCTTACTCAAAGGGCAACCCTCCAATTCTTAGAGAAAAAAAAGAATGTCAGCGTTTAATTACAAACTAATTCATATTTATTTTTTTAAACCTTGATTGTGTGTCAAATAACTTTTTTTTTCTTGCAAACATTAAAAAGTAACATGGAGATTTACATATCTACCAGCTAATTCTTATCTATTAACAGCATGTCAACCTACAGATCACCAAACTCACATAGGAATTGGGGGTTAGGGATGTAAATGCCTCAGATAATAATTGATTCTTATTATTATTCCTAAATATAAGAAAAAATATTTTATAAACTCGCAAGAATGTTGTAGATCAAATAACAGTCATAGAAATGTTTCGAATGCTTCATTCAAAAAACCAGGAACAAAAAAAAAAAAAAACGCTGTCATGCATAACCATACCATATAATAACAGTCATAGAAATGCTTGGCCATGTAAGTAGTCTATATAATAGATAGCAATGATTTAACTGATGCTTCTCACAGAAAATATATGTCGTGTTCCCCTTTTTCTTATTATACAAATCTTATAGCAGCAATCGCCCTTAAAGAATTGGGTCATCCAAGCTGCTAGAAATTTTGTGGAAGCAAAACTAACATCAAAACAGATTTGAAATGATCGATATGCAGTATACCACAACCATATAATACTTTAGTATACCGTAGCCAGATTTATCAATACATGATCATACGATACATAATCCATATAATAACTCCCAAAATGATCAATATACAGCTGAACTGAGAAGTTTACAAAATTTTAATTCCATGCTTCAAAATTCTCGATATAGAGATTTTCCATAAATGTCAAGTTTAATCCAGAACGTATGAATATAGTTTGAGCCAAAATTACCCACACGAAACCAATTCTACTTCAATATACCACAATCATAGTTTACTACAGAAGTTTGAGGCAATTGATATTTATCACAGAAATGTTTCATATATGTTACCACATAATTCTAATGAATTTTCATACATATTAAATATAAAGCACCCCATTGACTCGACAACAAAAATGCATCTCATTGACTCAACAATGCTTGCCTTCAATTTAAAACACCTCATTGACTCAACAACAAAAATGCATCTCATTAATTTCAATTATCTGTTGCACCTCACATTCATTCCATCCCACATAAAATGCTTGCTCATCCCACTAAAAGACATATTAAATTAAGTTTTACATCTAGAAGCTTTCCATCACAATATACAGTTAAATTTTACGCAAAAAAAATAGGAAGCAACATAATAACTGCACTCATAAAAAGGTGAAGAGTAATGGTAGATGAACAACAACCACCACAAAGTTTTGAATAACTCACATAACAAGTGAGATATGAAAGTTTACATATAAATGCATAAATGTTGAAAGGAAAGCTCAGATATTAGATATGTAAATATTTCTATATGGTATGCATATACATCACATGCATATGTTCATACCGAGGAAACAAAACCATTGAATTATATAGCTCCCTACATCATTTCCAGCCATGCATATTGTTTAAGTAATTCCATCTCTACTAAAGTATAGTGCAACCATAGTAAAACACAACCATAATTACCCACATTAAAACCATCCAGAAAAACTAATTTCCAGCGTATGAAAAAAATGAAAAAAGAAGTATTGTTTTCATTAATACTAGCTAAACATGCAAACAATATATTGCTGAAGTACCATAGGTTTGTAGGGGATACTTAATATCAATGCATCGTATAATGTCATAAAAATATAAGTGAAACACAACATGTAGCATTCAAAACGTCTAGATGGCTAGACTTATGTCATTTGCTATTTGCTCTCTCAAAGTCGCCATCTTCGAAGCACCTTCTCCATATGGGGTGTGTGATTCTATTGAATCAAGTTTGAGTTGTGGGATGATATGTTCAACATGGTATTCAAATGCTTCTGGTGGTATTTGCAATAAATCTTCTTCTACAACGACAAATTCTGCATCTGTCCTGGGGTGATGTCGTTGAATGAAGTTGTGTAGTACTATTGTTGCCAATACAATCCAGACATGTTTTGGAAATGAATATGTTGACATATCACGTAAATAACCTATTTCTTCTTTTAAACCCCGAACGATCTCTCGATCACACCATACAAGGATGAATGCCTTTTGTTAAAAAATTATTTCTTGCCTTGTGCAACTCCGCTCGATCTCTTAAAATCAGGTATATGATATTTGGTATTTTGATAAGGTTTCAAATAACCCTTTTGTAAATGGTACCTGACATCTACCAAATAGTGCTTCCCTGTGTAAGGTTTTATGGTATTTAAAATTTTCATATAAATTCGGATGGTAAAAAATTAAACACTACTGTCATACTTGGTGGTGGATAAGGGAAATCATAATTTTTGTTGCCAATAACAAACTTGAAAACATGACTGTCGTGTGCACTACCTTCCCATCCAGTCATCACGTAGGTGAAACACATGTTGAAATTCCAAACAACCATTACATTTTGTGTTGGGAATCCACACAGTCCAATGTATGCAACTTTCTCTGTGCCAGAAAGACATGCGTCGATATGTGTTCCGTTAATAGCTTCCATGCAATCCTGCAATTGACGAATTTACAAATAAGAAAATCATATGTTTAAAATTGTGGTAACTGAAATTTTAATTGGGGAAGCACCTTAAAGAACGACATATATCGAGGGTCATTTGTAACATGTGCGGGGATGGACTGGAATGTTAGGTCCTCTGGCTTGACTATTTCACGTGCCAGGCTCACTAGCACATTCAACCCAACTGTGAAATATCTACTTATGGTTTCTGAGGAATGTTGAAACCGTTCTATATTTCCTCTAATTGATTCATTATGGCATAAAATGTAAAGTGTTATTGCCAACACATATCTAGTTGTTGTTCTTGATGAACCATGCAATCCATGAAAAGGTTTGAAGTTTATTAAGCAGGTTCAGAAAAATAACTTTTGTCATACGAAACATATTTTCAAAACGTGTCGGGTGACCACCTAATAACTCCCCGATCCATCTATCTTCAATATTAGTAGACGTCATGCATGAGTTTCGATCAACATATGCATGGTGATAATGGTATATCAATGTAAGGGTGAGAGCAACAATGCAGATTTGATTAATTTGTGCTTCAATATAAAATCTGTAAAAATGATAGATTTTTAAACAAGATAATAAGTAATATGTGTCAATGACAATGATACATAGACTAAATATTCATGATTGAGAAAGTACAATACATTAAACAAGTCCATCACATTAAAAACACATAAGAAATAAATAGATAAGAGTCCATCACATAAATAATATTCAATCTTTCATAAAAGAACACAAATAGAGAAGACGAAATTCTGGGTCCAAAGTCTCAAAGAACTATCTGCGAGTAGAGTTCCCTGACAACTTGACATACTTAATACATAGCTTGGTCTTCCTTAATACTAAGATGTGTTAAGGATCTTAACACACTCCTGAATTGTGCTGTCATTCGCTGTTTTGGAATTATTTTTGCAAGTTTCAATCAATGTCTCAATAGAACCTCTAACAGATGCAAAGCCTCTTTTATTTTTTACATGTCATGGATGCTTTGTTCCGCTAGTGAATTTGATATCTGTGGGGATTTGACGGGAACCTTCTCCTGAATCACCTATATGCTTGGTCTCCATATCATGTGCTAATTTAAGGTGAAAAAATGAGCTTCTGTTGCTACAATGCCAGTGAACATATAATGCAACTTATCCTCAAAAGTTGGTTTAATGCCAGTCAATTTGATTTTTTTTTGCCGCTGACACTACCCATTACAACAAGAAAAATGTAATCAATATTCAAAACATTTGACTATGAAAATACATAGAAATAGTGATGTAATTACCTCTAACTTTTCTACCTACCATTTCTCAGGTGTATAAATTATCCGCTTTAGTATATCTCATCCTAATCCAGTTGATCCCCTTTTAAGCTCTTTCCAAAGCTTCCAATTCTTTTTTAATTGATCCCATTTGTTTTTTAGTTTCATTCTATCGTAATCCATTCTAGTTATTTCCTTGAATTTATTCGTGAGATTCTGCCAACCTTCTTTATTAAAATAAGTAGTGGGTCGATTTCTCAATTCAACCTCCCTAAGACATAGATCACAAAAAAATATTAGTAGTCTCTCTATCCCACATAGCCGTCTAACCGATGATCCAGACTCTTTAGATTTACTCATTTTTTATTGTGACATGAACGGATGGTAAGATGACATGTATGACTGAAAATGAGCCAGTCGAAATGGAATTTGCATATATATAAAAAAAATTCATAATGATTATGAATTGAAATATATATTGATATATTGGTGAAATAGAAATCATACTCTACACTCCATAACCACAAGTAGTATGAATTGATAACATCAAGTCCCTTAAAAGATATCAAATCTCACAAAATCATTAACTAAGAGCGAAGAACACCCATTCAAGATTCATATGAATCAAAGCAAACATTAAAAGGAAGAAGCATTGCACGATAAGATTGCAGGTTTTATATTTATCCATGACCAAAAAAAGAGTATAGGATGATAACATAAAGCTTCTAACTTTATTTTTTCCCACACCATCGAGTCTACATTATACTTGCAAGCAGACAAAACAAATTTTGAAATACTAATAACAAACATTCAAGTTGTGGATCATTGTAAAGACTTTATGAAGAGTACTACATACTGCTTGTCAATATATACCAACAGTAATTCATTGAAAGGCAAAGCAAGCTTTGATTATCAAAGATTCCTTAAAATCAATTCTAGGGATCATAAAATATTAACTTCATATAATTCCCAATGGCATGTACACTTGAAAATATATTGTTAGACAATTGCAAGTAATGAAGATTAGAGGTATCGCTTTCATTGTCACGCAAGAAAACACAAAAAATAGCTTCTTATAGATTATGAACTGCAAATAATGAAGACTGCTTATAGATCTTCGCATATGAGTGAAACACACAACAATATTCATATGGAAGATGTCTCAAATTTTTAATAGCCTCAGAAATCTTTTTCTGTCATGTAGACCATATGAACAACAAATGCTCAAAATTTTCAGTAAATAAAAATCAAACATCAGACATTGCGAAGAAAGAATAGGAATGCAGAATCGAGAAGGAATCCCTCTCGATGCTTCAAATATTTCAGGATAACATTGGATCTACATTTTTATAGGTAATACTTGCCTCCCAACCTTTGGATCTAGGTTTTTAGCCACTAAACACTTCCAGATTCACCGCAAATATCACATGGATCGTCTGAAATCAAGATGTCTTTCGGTGAAATGGGGGAGGAGGGAGGAGCATAGTGAGGAGAAGAGATTTCTTACCTGCGGAGCGAGTTTGGAGGCAGGATCGACGCCAAGAGTTCGAAGAAAGGTTAGGGATGCAAGACTGTTTGCGAGGGTAGCTCCGTAAAAGCTTGAAGGCCGAACACGAATCACGAGGATATACTTGCAGTCCGCGTGTAATACAAAATAAAAAAAAAACTGTTTTCTGAAACATTACTCAAACGCGAAAAACACACTTTTAAGCTGGCCCATACGAGCCCTTAAACTCTTCCCTAAGCTTCTTTTCATTGAAGTGATTTTAAGAAAAAAAATTTTTGTTTGGTGAAGCAACATCTCCGAACCTCTCTCAAAGTTATTTCACAAGAACGATAATTTTTTCTCCATTTTAGATCGCAACTGCTCTTCTCTATACAACGAAAATGGCATTTCATACAGCTTCGCTTTAAATGACACAAAACAACTTGGTTATCGCTTGTAAACTCTTTCCTAGACTTTGTTTGAAAAGACAATGAAGCTGTATTTTGTTGCAGAGGACGTGAACATATGCAAAAGGATAATCTTCCGTTTGGTAAGACAGCGTCTCCCAATTCCCAAACATTGATCGAACTTATCTGACAATAATGATAATTTTTCTCCATTTTAAAACGTAATTGTCCTCTCTATTCGAAGAACGTGGCGTATTAAATCCTCCAAATGAATTCCTAATCTCTGCTGCATGTTTAGATTCGGTAACAATTGATTGTGTATTTTTTGATTTTAAAGCTTTTAGGTGCTGGAAAGTAAGAAACTTTAGATTTAAAATATGAAAATTATAATGTTTTTAAGTGGCATGTACTTCAATTCCCCGAAGTAGTGACGACCCCAGGTGGACTTTTATTATAGGTACATTTTTGTGCAGCTTTTGCTTATCCAGATAAATAATTTATCTGAAAATGCAGACCACATGGTAAGCTGCACAAATACAACTTCCAAATTGTGAGACTACGTTTTTCAAAATAACACCACATCGAATAAGCTGTCCCAAACAGGAGAAATTATTGCATACGGACACTGCATGCAACTCTGCATGCGGTGTCCAATATAGACTGTAGATCACAGTGATCTATGATCAGAATATATTTTAGTTTTTTTTTAAATAGATAGGGCCTACCAAAATATACCCTTGCATTCAGCTGATCTATTCGTCCGTGTGCAATAGGTCCCCCATCCTAAATATTTCAAATGATTTATAAAACACAAACTTGTATTCTAATTTCTCATCCAGTCTTTTGGTATCATATATAATTTCATCGAATTTGACGTGGCATTGGATGTTGTGGACGATGTGGAGGCGGAGCATTTTCCGAACCATTGGCATCGGTGGCGTTGCACAGTCTGTATCGCCGGCCGGAATTTCACTGCGGCAGCTATCGAGTTCCACGCAAAGGTTCGCGGCTTTATGGGGCAATGGCGATTTCGGCAGGCTAGGGCTTGGAAACTTGGAGTCTAAGTGGAAGCCTACTCTGTGCCCCTTTTTCGAGAAGGACGACCCTCCGATAGCCATCTCCTGTGGTGGTGCTCACACGCTCTTCTTGACTGGTGGTCCATTTTTCCCTTATATGTTATCGTTGTTCAATTTTCTTCTAGATCGATTGACATAGGATTATCACGTCGATATTGCTAACTTCAATTTACCTTTGAAATGTTATATTCGTAATCGTTGGGAATTAGGTCGACAATTGTTTATTTTCTTTTAGTTTGCTTAGATTTTGTCATACTAAGGTTGTTATTGAATGAGGTGCTGATTAGTGAAGAGGTGCGTATTATTGATGCCACACATAGGAGCTCTAGAAAGTAGCTGATATCAGAGAATATTCTATTTATCAGCACCATTTTTTCCTAATGGTGATCAGTTTTTCTATTTGATTTGTACAACTGCCATTCTGATATCTGAAAGACCTTTACTGGGCGGCGCATATTCTTTGGCCTATCTTAATGGGGAGCCTTAAGTTTCCATCTATCATGAACAAGTTTTAAATTATTCAAAGGATGAACCCGGATCCATGCAAAAAGAAAGAGGAAAAAAAAACTCGCATCTCATCAGAATGAATATTTTCCTATTCCAAGTTATATCTGTTTTACTTTATCGCACTTATGGAGCCTTTGGTAATGGATTTAAGAAATCCTGTAGATATGGGTTTTTTAAATTCTGCCAACAACAAGATTTAGTAACTTCGGGATTTAAGGCAAAATTGGGAAAAATTGAGAAAAAAAAAAGAATTTAATAATGACTTTTTTGGGATTAATTTTGTTTTTTTTTATTTCTTTCTTTTATATTTAAAAACATGTTTGTTTAGTGACCTTTTTTTACATATTTTTATTTCTATCTCTGTAAAGAAGTTAAACCATTTTTGAAAGCATTCAAAATATGTTTTAAATGTTTTTAAAACAAATATTTTCTTAATTGTATATGCCAAACATGTCTTGTATCAAATCAAAAAATATATAAAAAAAAAAAATAAAAATAAAAGTGATCCCAAACGACCCTTAAATCCAGGATTTAAAGGTTGTCTTTTTTTTATTTTGTCTGGAAAGATTTAAGTTCAATCTGACTTCATCTATTACTAGACAACCCCTTAATGCGACAATTGGTTGTATCAAGCGCATTCAAAACAATTGTAATTTCTTGTTCGTGATTTACATCCAGAATCATTCTTTCATTTTATGCTCATTTTTGAAATGTTTACACTCCTATATCCCTATATAACTAGCGTTTTGTGCTCGTGTGTCAGTTTGTATGTAGTGCTATTTTGCTGTTGCATGCTGCTTAAGATTTGATCACATTGCCATTTCTAAGTTAGCATTGTTAGTTAAATGAATTTTTGCATCATGAGCGCTGAAGCAGTTATGTTATTGAAGACAATCTTTTCGCAAAAAATAAAAGATGCTCATATCTTACATTTCAAGAATCCCTTAAAAGTTTCTTCACGAAGATCCTGAAATTTTTCTGAAAGGGGCACAAATTTTAGGTTTTAAAAATGATCTTTTCATTTCTTATACGAGATTGGGACATGTATTGATGGTTTTAATACAATTTTTGTTAGAGTTTTAATATAAAAATATAAAATATATGTTGATATATTTATTTTTAAAATTGGCCATTTTCATTGACATATTTTTTCTTAGAAACATAGAATTCATTGAAATGTAGTTTAAAAAAGGGGAAATATTATCAAAATGTTTTAATAATTGTAAGATTGTCCTATTTTTATTGATACTTTAAATGAAAAAAAATTATAAGAAATAATTATATTTTGTATAAAAAAATGTTATCATTGTTAACATTAAAGTTAATAAATCTGTCATTATTTTTTTTTTATAATTTTATTTTAACAAATACATATTTATTATTTTCAGATAATGGAACTCTATATTTTATTAAAGAACAATTGAGATTATTTTTTAAAATTTTCCGGATCTTATTTTAATTAACAAGAATATCCAGTAAATTTTTTATTATTTTATATGTTGTTTTAATGATATTAATATTTGATATCAATATTAATATTACTACCGACTATGATTACTGTAAAAATACTTAATTTTAAAAAATATCGTAACCCCTCCTTTTCCAGATAGCCATTTTTAATATTCTCACATACTCTTATTAAACTTTGCGATAACCCTACACTCAAATATTGTTTGCTGTAAAGTTATTTATATAAAAAATGTTATGGTGAGCTGGACCAATCGTGGCACAGGCCCCATTGCCTCTATGGTGGATCTGCCCATGATCATGCCATCTTATCTTATCTATATAATCTTTCTTAAATTGTTATACCAAGTAAATTATTTCTGGTAGTTTTCCAAGCACATTTAACTCAACATATGCTGTAAATGAATCACGAGTGAAGGGGTACATGGTTTTCATGTTTTCTTATTTGGTTAGGGAATGTTGATGATGAACAATGAAATGAAAGGGAAAATTGTGTTGGACCATAGATATGTTGATTTTTGAGAAGAGAGCCAATTCAATATAGGAGAACTTAGGAGATAAGGAAGAGAAGAAGATTGAAAAATTAGAAGAATGAATGCCTCCAAGAAAGAGACGTAGGAGGAAATGAGAAAGAAATCATGAAGAACCATGAAAGAGAAACCTGTCCTTAGAAGCAATACCGAAGAAACATTTACTTATTCCATAAATTCTTGAACTTTCTAACCCAAAAAATTCAAAAAATTTCAAAATTATAAATGACCAATTCACCCTTAATAATTAATGAGTAATAAAAAAGAAAAATGGAAAAATAATCAATCAAGAAGGTTCTTTTGACAAAAAACAATGTTCAGTACTTATGATTGAAAGTAAGCATCTCATATTACATGAAATTGTGACCATAATTGTGTGAAATAATTCATTGTTTATCACCATGATTAGACCATCCAAATTATTTGAGATCATTTATATGAATACTGAATACTATTTCTCTATTCCTGTGATGGCTACTAGGTCTTATCTCTAATTCATTACTTTTTTTTTTCATACTTTATAACCACACCACCTTTGATCGGCTTTTTTCTTTCCATATCTTTCTCATTAATGCGTGCATCTCTTTTATTGTTCATCTTTCAAGATATCCCCCATGACTTGTATTTTCCATCACTATCTTTAATAGGTATTGCTATCATTGTCTCTTAAGTATATTCAATTCTCACAATATCCTTCTAAGTTTTGTCATGCATTCATCTTAAGATTCTCATTTATGTCATGCCTAATTAATTTCCTAAAATTTATCTGTAAGTCTCTGATAAAATTGCTGTTTATTGTAACTGTCATAGTTCAATAAGGGGAGGGAAACCACTTATTTTTACTGGATAACTATCGTTGTCAGCTGGTCAAGGTGATTTTGTGGCTGCAAGAGCTTGTGCGTTTCATGCAATTTGGGGCTATGGTTAGTTCTAACACATTTTAAAAACTTGGGTTAACGCCAACTACAACACTTGATAAAATTAATTTTAAAAGATGTTTCATAATGCCGATCACAAATTGTCGGGAAATGGCTCATGATAATTACAAAGGTCATATTAAGGCTTAAACTAGTTCGGGCAGGACATTTTTTCTTGCTCTTGTTTCTGTTGCTATTAGTGCTAATATTGGTTTGAATGATCGTTTTTCTAAATTTTTGATAAAGCTCGCTGTTGGCATTTATTATGACATTTATTTTCTTCAATTGACAGAAAGTGGGCGAGTTTATGCTACTGGTTTGAACAACTTTGGACAATTAGGAACTACAACTGCAAAGACACATGTCCCAGTAGGTTTTTGTTTAATATTTCATGGCTTTATGAGCTTTTATTACCATCTAGATGCATTTTGAATTTAAATGTTGACGTTTGTTTGGTTGCTTGCTGCATCTTTATTTTATAATTTGATTAATCTTGGTATGTTACTGCAGTTCTGCTTATTTAATTGCAAGATCTGATTTCAAATTCACTAGAGAAATTGATTTTTATGGGACCATTACTGTTTCTGTTGGGATTTTGGTTATTGTCTTTATTTACCTTTGAATTTATTCGTATGGGATGTGAACGTTGTGCTAAGCATTCTTGGAGTCTTGTAAGTTGCTCATCCTTTTTAACAATATTGCAATTACTTGACATTTTTTTCCTTTTTATTTATTTGTGGTTCACATTTTGTAGACCTGATTAACATTTGCCTCAATTCTCTAACCATTTTTGGCACTTCACAACTAACCAGAATGGTAAATTGATTTCAATGTCTTAAATCTCCGAAACTTTAATCATGGCTTGCATCATTATGATAGTTATTGAAGCAATTCTACTTTTCTATGGTGAAATCATGCTTTGTTTCATGACATTTGCTAGAACACGCCTCCGTTGTCTACAACTAGTTTAGTCTTTTGTTCTTTATGATTGTTTGGTATAAATAGAGCTTAATAGGTTAGGGTTGGTGCATGATGAGATAGTTGTCATTAGTATTAGGGTTAGGATTTTGGAAGTTTAGTCTTTTGTTCCATCTCTCGAATTGTAGGTGCTAGGGTTAGGGTTTGGGAGATATTGCCTACCTCTCGAATTGTAGGTGCCTATCTTTTATGCATTTAAGATGTGTTGTTTTGTGTTGGTGAAGTAAAGAATTTTATTTGCCCGCATTTTGCTGTGGAAATTCGTCTCCGTTCCTATCAGCCTTCTAGCTTTATTGACATAAAGAAAATACCAAAATATTGAAGGGAAGCGTTTTCAGTTCCGACCATTTTCACTGCCTCGTAACACTTCCATGTAGAAAATTTAAAATACAACAATTGTAATATTAATGAATATTAGGATAGAATCTTGAAATATAGGTACTCTCAATGGTAAATTAATGGAATTAGTTGATATTATGATTCATAGGAAAATTAATATCTTATGTATTAAAAAAACTAAGTGGGTTGGAGAAAAGGCTAAGGAGATTGATAATTTAGGTTTTAAACTTTGGTATTCTGGTAAGAGTCGCACTTGAAATGGTGTAGATGTAATTATAGATAAGAGTTTGAAAGATAATGTTATAAAAATTAATAGAGTTGGAGATATAATTATAGCCCTTAAGATTATCATTGATACTAAGATTTTTAATATTATGAGCGCTTATCTCCTCAAGTAGGTTTAGATATAAGGTCTAAAGATAAATTTTGGAATGACTTAGAAAACTTAATACAAATGATACCTCTTGAAGAAAAAAAAATTTATTAGAGGAGATTTAAATGGACATGTCTGTTGGCATCATTTTTTTTATTTTTGATGTCATGTGTGTCCGGGACGTCGATATTATCTAAGGAGGGCATCCATGTCGTT
>NEWO01000019.1:406632-424171 GCA_003013225.1 Phalaenopsis aphrodite | reverse complement strand
GGGCAAAATCGACGTTCCGGACGCGCCGGTGCAGTTCCTTTTGTCATCCGGGGTCGCTCGGACGACGTCGTCGTCAATCGGGTAAAAAACACGTCAAAATGCAAATTTCACAAAATTTCGACCCGCGATCGATCGCTTCAAAAAGTTTACTCGAGCATTCGACAGGTAACGGTGCGAACGATGCAAATCATGGCGATCGGACGTGTCGACTCCCCGAATTGCGAAATTTTGTGCGCGCGGGAGTGCGAATTGTGCAGAAGGTCACCCTAAGGCTCAGAAAGGTCCTATACGAATCCCTTTTTGGTGATCTCATGTCGGTTTCATCATTCTAAGTGCTAGAAGTTGACACCACACACTCGAAACCACAAAAGAGGACAAAAGTAGGTCGAACCAAAATGAGGCGGGTCCCATTTCTAAGGTTCTAAGATAGTCGAAGGGAGATCTCTAAGGCTAGATCCTAAATCCTAAGAGAAAGACTAGACCTCACTAAAAATGAAGTCAACATCGCATTAGTAAAAAAGAAGTCGAGAAGGCTTTAAAGAAAACCAAGGGTGGAAAGTCTGTAGGACCTGATGATATCCCAATTGAAGTGTGAAAATAATTGGGAGATTTGGGAGTTTCTTGACTTACTAAACTCTTTAATATTATTTTAAAAACTAAGAAGATGCCTGAGGAGTGGAGGAAGAGTATTTTGGTCCTCATTTTTAATATTAAAGGGGATGCACAAAAGTGTGCAAATTATAGAGGAATTAAGTTGATTTGTCATATTTTAAAATTATGGGAGAGAGTAATTGAACATAAGTTAAGACGCATCACAAAAATTTCTCATAATCAATTTGGATTTATGCTGGGCAGGTCTACTATGGAAGCTATACATTTATTGAGAGGTTTGATGGAGAAGTTCAGAGATAATAAGGAGAATCTACATTTGATTTTTATTGATTTAGAAAAAGCTCACGATAAGGTTCCAAGCGATATCCTTTGGAGAGTTCTCGAGAAGGAAGGTGTTGATATGACTTATATTCAAGTCATTAAAGATATGTATACTAGAGCTGTTACTTGTGTTCAAACTGAAGGAGGATTGACAAAATATTTTCCTATTTATGTTGGATTACATCAGGGATCGACTTTAAGCCCATATCTATTTGCTTTAGTTATGGATGGTCTTACTGGACATCTACAGGAGGATGTACCTTGGTGTATGCTTTTTGCTGATGATATCCTTCTAGTGGATAAAACGAGAGAAAAAGCCCAGGAAAAACTTGAATTATGGAGGTCTACATTGGAGTCTAAAGGCCTTCGTTTAAGTAGAACTAAAACTGAATACATGGAATGTAATTTTAGTAGTAATAGCTCTAGTGACACAAGTGTGACTTTGAGTGATCAAATTATTAAAGTTATGAACGATTTAGATATCNATGTCGGTAGAGTGGTAGAAGATTTCAGAAATATTCATGGTGGCTACGGTTTTGGAGTAACTAATGAAGAATGTAGAGCTATTTTAGATTTTGCTTTAGCGTATGCTTTTGTTATTACTAATACTTTATTTAAGAAAAGAAATGAACATCTTATTACTTATAAGAGTGGATCTAATAAAGCACAAATTGATTATTTTCTTATGAAAAAAAGAGATCATTGCGATTGTAAAGATTGTTTAGGTCATTCCAAGAGGAAATTTAAGTGCCCAACATCGTTTATTAGTTTTAGATTTTAAGATTAAGAGTTGTAAAATAAAAAATACTAGGACTCGTCATCGTAGAATTAGATGGAGAAGCTTAAAAGACACGAATAAAATTATTTTATGAGTAAAATTCAAGATTTCAAAATTTGGGATATTCATGAATAAGCAAATGTTATGTAGGATAAAGTAACAAACACTATTAAACAAGTAGCCAAAGACGTGATTGGAGAATCAAAAGAAAAAAATTTTATAAATAAAAATAATTGGTGGTGGAATAATAATGAGCAAGAAAAGATAAAATATAAGAAGTTATGTTATAAAAATCGGTTTAAATGTAAAAGCTTTGAGAACTGGGAAAATATTAAATGACCAGTAGATAGTCTAAAAGAACAATCTGTGACGTTAAAAATTCTGCTTTTAATGATTTTTATAATAAATTAGATACTAAGGAGGGTGAAAAATCTATGTATAAACTAGCCAAACAAAGAGAAAAGAAAAATAAAAATTTAACTCAAGTAAAATGTATTAAAGATGAAAATAAAATATTACTTTTCTTAGAAAAAAGATATTCAATATAAATGGGTGAGTTACTTTGATAAACTTTTTTATGAAGTTTCTGAAAATACGATCGACCTTAGTGATCTTAATATCATGAATAATAACAAAACGTTTCATTTTTACCGTCGCATTAGTACAAATGAAGTTGATGAGGCTTTAAAGAAAACTAAGGGTGGAAAGTCTGTAGGACCTGATGATATCCCAATTGAAGTGTGAAAATATTTGGGAGTTTCTTGACTTACTAAACTTTTTAATATTATTTTAAAAACTAAAAAGATGCCTGAGGAGCGGAGGAAGAGTATTTTGGTCCCCATTTTTAATAATAAAGGGGATACACAAGAGTGTGCAAATTATAGAGGAATTAAGTTGATGTGTCATACTTTAAAATTATGGGAGAGGGTAATTGAACATAAGTTAAGACGCATCACAAAAATTTCTCATAATCAATTTGAATTTATGCTGGGCAGGTCTATTATGAAAGCTATACATTTATTGAGAGGTTTGATGGAGAAGTTCAGAGATAATAAGGAGAATCTACATTTGATTTTTATTGATTTAGAAAAAGCTTACGATAAGGTTCCAAGAGATATCCTTTGGAGAGTTCTCGGGAAGGAAGATGTTGATATGACTTATATTCAAGTCATTAAAGATATGTATACTAGAGCTGTTACTTGTGTTCAATCTGAAGGAGGATTGACAAAATATTTTCCTATTTCTGTTGGATTACATCAGGGATCGACTTTAAGCCCATATCTTTTTTCTTTAGTTATGGATGGTCTTACTGGACATCTACAGGAGGATGTACCTTGGTGTATGCTTTTTGTTGATGATATCTTTCTCGTGGATAAAACGAGAGAAAAAGCCCAGGAAAAACTTGAATTATGGAGGTCTACATTGGAGTCTAAAGGCCTTCGTTTAAGTAAAACTAAAACTGAACATGGAATATAATTTTAGTAGTAATAGCTTTAGTGACAGAAGTGTGACATTTTGGTGATCAAATTATTAAAAGGTGTGAACGATTTAGATATCTTGGGTCCGTTGTTCAAAGCGATGGTGATATAGATGGGGATGTTAATAGTAGAATTCAAGTTGGTTGGTTGAAGTGGAGGAATGCTTTGGGATAAGTTAAGTGTTGCCGAGATGAGAATGATTAGGTGGATGAGTGACTTTATACTTAGAGACAAAATGCGAAATGAATATATTCGTGATAGGGTTGGTGTAGCTCCTGTGACGGACAAAATTAGAGAAAGTCGTCTTAGATGGTTGGTCACATTAAACGTCGACCATCTGATGATCCGATTAGGAAGTAGATGTTTTGATTCGACTTGTGTTAAGAAAGGCAGATGTAGATTTAGGAAGACTTGGGCTTATTGTATTAAAAATGATTTTAACTTACTAGAACTAAATGAAAATATGACACTAAATAGGACGCAATGGAGAAAAAAGATTCATGTAGTCGACCCCACGTAGTGGGATTAAGGCTTTGTTGTTGTTGTTGTTGCAGTGACACCATGCTTGTGGGAAACTTTCTTGCATGTTTAATGGAATTACCCTCTAATGACATCTTTTGATAAATTTTTTAATTAATCATGATTTTGAATGTATTTTGTTTTCCCAAATGGGCATTGGAGGTTTCTTTGCTTCCATATTATTAGGCAACACATTTTTATATCTATTATGGCCTTAAAAATTTTTACTAAAGAAGAAGTCATAGAAGATTGATCTGTTGCTAATCTGGGCACAACTAGGTTTGTAAAGCAAAAATAAAGTCTAAATTAAAATATGAAAAAACAATTTTTTTCCTGCATACCAATCAATCTAAAATGCCAATAAGATATTTATCCTGTAATAGTCTTCATATTGAGATAAAGCATGCTATCAAAATTGATTAATTGCATGGAGGTGACATAAAATTGAGTTACAAAATTTATGATTAACTTGATTATTTGATAAGAAGTGAGTTGAACCAAGTTTCATTATAAAAGTGTTCAAATCTTAGTACTTAACATGTGTTGAAAAGTGAATACTACCTATTGGATGCTTTGAATCCCAAAAACTTCAAACAAGGTTCCGAAGCTAGCTCTTTCGATCGATAAGAATTGAATGAACTCTCTAGTCATGTAGTCATTACAAAAATTCTCTCAGACATGGATGAGAATTGTATTTTGTCTCAAAACCTATCTATAAAATAAAAGATAAATAAATAAACTTTGATTTTTATATTAAATTCCACATACTTCAAGCATAAATATTTGCCCCCACAAAATAAAATAAACTTTTGAAATACCTTGGGGTTTTTAAGTTGCATTAGATGGTATGACTTGAAGGAAAAAAAAAAGAGAAAATAAAACTGAAAGGCATTTAAGCAACAATGTTACATCACATACAGTAGATTATTTTCACACATCTTTCTCTATTTACCACAAATTTTTAATGAATTAGTCGTTAAAAGGCGAAGATATATCTTTTTCTTTAGGTTTTAGCTAGTTTGAATTTTAGCCATTAAAAATTTGTAATAGATGGTAAAATAGGTATGAGTTTAAGTGTCTTTGTCAATACCCCTTATATTGCCTAGAATAACAAAAATAAAAATAAAGTTAAATTAGTACCAATGCTTTTCTCAGCTTTCGTTATGTAATTAAAGGTTGAGCAAATAAATTTAAGTTAAGACATAAATAGCTATAAATATAAATTTAAAGTAAATATAATATAGCTAATAATTTAGCATTTGAATAAGAAAGTGTTGTCATGAATTTATGGATACGCGCTTAACTTACATGAATAAAATTTTAATTTAAATTCAAATGCAATCACAAAAATGTATATGATATGATAGGTTATAAAAAACATGTGTGATTGTCATGTTTTTAATAAAATTGTTATACTTTTTAAATTATAGATATTTTTAAAAAAAAATGGTGTGATAGTTTAATATGTAATAAAATTGTTATAATTTTCAAGTTAAATATTGTTTCATGCTGTATTTGACTTTAAAAGTAATGGTATATATAAAATAATATTGAATATTTAATAAAATACTCATATTTTTTAAATAAAATATGTTGCACTTAGGCTTATGATGTGGCGGTCATTGAATCCTGCATGTGGATGGTTGAATGCTTATCATTTTCATCACTTGAGCTATTTGATCTTTATTTTCTCTCTCTTTCTATTTGTATATACACGCATGCTTGTGTTTATACTTTATGCTTATAATTTATCGTCATGAAAATCATATCTTGTTTATAGTATATCTTTTGCAGAACTTGAAGAAATATTTTATTATAATTTTTAAAATGATATTTGCGTATATTTTATTTATTTACATATTTTTACTTTTATATGTGGATGCATACCTTATTTATATAATTGCGCATGGGTGTGCACACGTGTGCATACACACATATTTAATGTACTATAATAGATATTTATACTCGTGAACATATCGGATGTGCCACTCATGCCCATTAGTGGCTACAACTTGTCGTCACATGTCTACACTCGTTCGCTTATATTTTTTATCTATTGTTTATTAAAGTAAAAATATTTATTATGGTTATAATATATGCTATGAATAACTTGATGATGAAAGATAATATTATAATATATAAACTTTTTACTTTTTTTTTGTATAATCATGCATACATATACACATCTATATAATGTAGTATAAGACATATTTATGCTTGAGCACATATAGGATGTGCCACACATGGAATAGTAGTTATGACTTGTCATCTCTAGTCATCTCTAAGGCTATAAAAACCTACCTTAGTTTAGTGTGTGTACATGTGCGAGCTCTCTCGCGCATGTATGTACGTTTTCTAGCTTGTACTTTAAACTTATTTATGGTTTATTCTAATAAAGTAAAAATGTATACTTTGCTTATGACAACATGGTGTTGAAATATATTAATATAGTGTATAATTTTTATGATATTACATACATTTTAACTTCATATTTAAATTCTGCATGTATGCGTGTGTAATTGTTTTTTGTTTACTCACTTATGCATATATATAGCATAGATGTTTGTTAACTGTGGCAAGAAAATTTTGAAAAACTAAAAGCACCTTAATTTATGTGTTTGTGCTCATGCATGTATATTGTTTTATAATAGAAATTTATGCATGTCATATATAGTTAGATAATTTTATTTGGGTTATGAAATATAATGTAAAATAATAAATATTTTATATGAAAATAATTCAAATGGTAGGACGGATTTGCCACTATCTATTAAATGACCTTGTAGTTTTCATTGAAATGGTTACTTCAAATCCTACTTTTAGAAGAGAAAAGTGGTTGATACAAGAGTTAACTTAAACCACAATAAGGAAAACAAATAGACGATTACAACCAACATAGTTGAATGGGAGAATACAATAGCAAGACATCCGAAAATCTGAAATAACAACACACACGACACAAATACTCAAACTAGGGTTGGATTTGGGGGTGGTGGTAGCGGTCATCAAAGGCTTGGATGGTGGCAGAGTGGCAAATGAGGCAGCCGACAAGTAGAAAACTGCATGACACTGGTTTTCAATGGTCCAGGCTGCAAGCAAGCTATAGGGATTGATGCAGGAAGGCTGCACAACACGACAACAACAAAAATGAGGTCGGTCCAGAGCAACAACTTCAAGAGTGCAGCCTGTTTGGGGTGCCGACAACAAGGTGTAATGGGAGAATCGAGGGTTCTGGATGGCGACATCAGGTTGGAAGGGGGAGGGCGCCTTTTTTGGAGGCGGTGGCAAGGTGAGAGGATGGATGGCTTCTGGGAGGCACGGAACTTCAGGGAAGACAACTACAGAAAGTTGTTCGGCTAGCTGCTGCTTGGAAAGATGATGGTGACAACGAAGGTAGGGTTGCGTAGAAGTTGGTGTGGAGACCAAGATACAACCAAAGCGCCAATTAGAACCTGAGAATACAACCCTTGCAAAGAGGAAGAGTCGTCAACGGCTGTCGTGATACAAAACACACAAAATTAGCTTCTAAACCTTAATACAACACGCATATATAAGATGACTTAAAAGGAGTCAAGGATGATAGGAAATAAAGAAAAAAAATCGGATTGATTGGCCAATCTCCCTATCTCCTGCATTCGCAGTAGTCGCGCGGCTCACTCCTGCGTCAGTGCCACTTTCTACCATTTGCTTCCAACCATAAATGCTCCTTGTCAAAGGGAAAAAAGTAAAATTATCTTGTGGTCCCATATTTGGCTTCAAATGTTCTCTAGGTTTTATGATTGACTTAAAATTATTGCAAATTGACAATAAATCCTACATTTATGAATTTGGCTATTGTTAATTTGAATGTTATTACTAAAATAATGAACCTGATTACTTTTGTTCTGAATATTTTTACTAAATAATGGTTTTAGTTAATCCATTCTTAATTTTATCATGTTGAAACATGGATAAGAGAATTTGCTTTCAACTTTTTTAGCTGCGCAACCTTCAGCAGAGCAACGTTTGAACTGTTTCTATTTGTATTCTAAACCAGCACTGCTTGTCTGTAAATTCTGACATCAGGATAAGAAAAAAAAAAAAAAAAATCTAGATGGAAGTTGAAATGGCCTAACTTATATTAAATGTATTTGCGTGATCCATGTCTTTTTTGAATTTAGGTAATCTTATTCAACTTTAATGTCGCCCCAATGCACATTATCAGCTATTTCTCTCTGATGCTTTTTCCTCAACCATTTTTTGCAGGAACCTTTCCATATTTCTGGGTTGGCTGATAAAGTTGTACAGATATCTGCTGGTTACCACCATTCTGCTGCTGTCACTGGTGAGGGCATAGACACAGGTGTAACTATTCTTGTTTCTAGCGAGCATCTATAATATTCCTTATTTGTGTTAGCTTTTATAAAACTGAACATGGTTTTGAATTATTTTAAAGTCCAAAATATCTTGGCTAAACTTTGGAAGCTGATACCTTAGCGTTTATAAAGAACCTAGACTTCATTATTATTAGTGATTCCAACTTCCTTATGAAACTTATGATTTCTCAATTATTTTGTCTGTTTGAATTTGCAATGAAATATGAAAGCTTTTCATGGACATTGTTTGGGTGGTCAGCATTTTTTGTGATACTAACCGATTCTCAATTTACCAAAAGTTGTTGATTTTCTTTTCCTTTCCTAGCTATTTTTAAGTTGTTTAAATTTCTTTTTCTTTTGTTCCTATTGAAGGTGCATAGGTTGGCTACATTTGGTTTAGGGTGACCTAGTATCTCATTTACATGTCATATTTATGTTCTGTTTTTTGTTTTTGTGGAAAATTGAGAAGTTTCGGCTCCTTCTCATGGTGCGCCGGATGGCCACTTAAAAAATAATGTAAGATTTGAATGGAGTCAAACTTGGCAACCTCTTGATTACTTTTATTCCCTTCTCATTTTTTGTTTCTTTATTTTTTATTCTAAAATTTTTCCTTTTTCTAATTTAGATTAGATATATTTGGTAGGTTTGTAAATTAGGAGGGAATGATTTTTCTATATATATGTATCCTAAATGCAAATAATGAGATGAAGTATTTTTTTCTCTCCAAACTTACTTTTCACATGATATCAAAGATTCGGTTGGGCTGCGATGGGATTGGGACAATGTTCATTATTCGGCTTCGACTTTGTCTGGATCACTCGACGACGTCGTCTACTTGTCGGGATCGCTCATCTGGAATGTTCGACCACATTGTCTACTTGTAGGGAGTACTCGTCCATGTTGTTTGCTCGTCTGGATCGCTTAGCTGCTTCAGATGCTCGTATGGTTAGCCCTTTTTCTTTGTTTGAAGCCACATTTGGCTCTGTCTGAATTATGCGACATCCCTCATTTGCCGACTCTCCTATCCCTCCTTGTCGGACTTCTTCTGTTGTCCTTGCGACAACCATCTTATGTCGGCCTTTCTCGGTTCTTATTTTCCGCAGCCGCCAGTTTCCTTGCAGGCCCTTCCCTGTTCTCGTTTGCCACCAGAACTCTCCTTATAGCCAAAATCCTCCTGCTACAGGCCCTCCTCTACAGAAATCCCTTTAGCCGATCCGCAGACCGTCCTCCGGAGCCCCACCTCTTCTTCCTAGCACCGAAATTCTCCCTATAGAATCTCATCTATTCAATTTCTGCAGTCGGGATCTTCCTAGCAACGAACCCTTCTCCTGCAGATTCTCCCCCAGACACCTTTTTAGCCGAAATTCTCTTGTTTTGCAGCATCAACAACAACAAAGGCAAAAAGTAGGAGTGGTTGCAAGCACACCAGTGGCAGCAAGCAATATCAGCCGCCAAAAAATTTCTTTTTCTTCAGCAACCATTCCTCTACTTGCAGAAGTGACAATCAACTCCCTTTTTGCAAATAGCACCATTTCTAAATACACATAGAATGTATGACTAAGTATGGGATGACGATGTCAAGTTCTACTCTAGAGATTAATCCTGAATCATAAACCAACAATTTTGTTCCAATGATTTTTGAATTTTTCAACTTTATCACAAATCCTAAACTCAATGACCATGACTTCCTTCAATTGTCCCATGAGATATTTATGTACATTTGTGGTAAAGAGAAAGAGGAACATCTCACGAGAGAGGGCAAATTTCTTGAGATCTCTGACTCCAACTACCGCACATGGAAGCCAAGACATAGCCATAATTCTTCCCATGACTTAAAGTTCAAGCAGAATCGCTCACATGTGACTATTGCAAGAAGATTGGATATCTCAAAGACAAATGTTGAAAACCTAATGGAAAGCCAACAGATTTGAAGCTTGAACACAGAAGGATAGATTAAGAGAAAAGGCTAATGCTGCTGCCACATTTGAAAGAGTGGCTCAATCATTCACCAAGGAACAACTTGAAGTACTGAACAAATTTCTTGGAGGTAATTCATAATAATACACCAACCTTGTGACACACCAATGTAATATATCCGTCTCTTATATTGCCAGTAAGGAGAGATTTAAATCTTGATTTATAGATTCAGGAGCCTCTGATCATACGACCAACGATATCAATACTCTACAAGAGATTTCTACATCTAGATCAGTCAGGCTTATAGATGGATCGGATTAAAAAAATATTGGGAAAGAAGATGTGGATCTATCTGAAGATATTATTTTTTTCTCTGTTTTATATGTTCTACAGTTGGACTTCACTTTGATTTCAATCAATAAACATATTCATGATATGAAAATGTATACAACAACAACAAAGCCTTAATTCCACTACGTGGGGTCGGCTACATGAATCCTTTTTCTCCTTTGCGTCCTATTTAGTGTCATATTTTTTATTTAGTTCAGATCATTTTTAATACAATAAGCCCAAGTCTTCCTAGGTCTACCTCTGTCTTTCTTAACACAAGTTGAATCCAAAACATCTACTCTCCTAATCGGATCACCAAATGGTCGACGTTTAATGTGACCAAACCATCTAAGACTACTTTCTCTAATTTTGTCAGTTACAGGAGCTACACCAACCCTATCACGAATATATTCATTTCACATTTTGTCTCTAAGTGTAAAACCACTCATCCACCTAATCATTCTCTTCTCGACAACACTTAACTTATTATTATGCTTCTCTTTTAAAGGCCAACATTCAACGCCATAGAGCATTGCAGGTCTCACCGCCGCCTTATAAAATTTTCCTTTTCAGTCTAAACGGTACTTTTCTATCACTCAAAAGGCCCGAAGCATTTCTCAACTTCAACCAACCAATTTGAATTCTACTATTAACATCCCCATCTATATCACCACCACTTTGAACAACGGACCCAAGATGTCTAAATCGTTCACACCTTTTAATAATTTGATCACCCAAAGTCACACTTGTGTCACTAGAGCTATTACTACTAAAATTACATTCCATGTATTCAGTTTTAGTTCTACTTAAATGAAGGCCTTTAGACTCCAATGTAGACCTCCATAATTCAGGTTTTTCTTGGGCTTTTTCTCATTTTATCCACGAGAAGGATATTATCAACAAAAAGCATACACCAAGGTACATCGTGCTGTAGATGTTCGGTAAGACCATCCATAACTAAAGCAAAAGGATATGGGCTTAAAGCCGATTCCTAATGTAATCCAACATAAATAAGAAAATATTTGGTCAATCCTCCTTCAATTTGAACACAAGTAACAACTCTAGTATACATATCTTTAATGACTTGAATATAAGTCATATCAACACCTTTCTTCTCGAGAACTCCCCAAAGGATATCTCTTGGAAACTTATCATAAATAAAAATCAAATGTAGATTCTCTTTATTATCTCTGAACTTCTCCATCAAACCTCTCAATAAATGTATAGCTTCCATAGTAGACCTGCCCAGCATAAATCCAAATTGATTATGAGAAATTTTTGTGATGCGTCTTAAACTATGTTCAATTACCCTCTCCCACAACTTTAAAGTATGACACATTAACTTAATTCCTCTATAATTTACTGCATTTTCTTTACTGCTGCTTTTCTTATTGTATTATTTACTGTTTTCCTTTATTGCACCTCATACTCTTTCTTTTATTTATGTGCATTTTACATTTTAGAATAGAAGGATAATAGTCTATTTTATAGGAGGTACACAACGACAGACCACCGACTCAACAATTGTATGTAGATTTAAACTTAACATTAAACCTGAAGCTGCTGCGACATGGAGGTTGGAGCTAACATCGCGGGTAGCACGACGAGGATGAACAAAAGACCAACTTTGAGAGAGCAAACATGTCTACAACAACAAACCTTTATTTAGTTTAAATAACAAGCCATAGGACTTCAAGGTAATTTATTTTGCGCAACATAAATCATCACTTTATCTTTTAGACCTTCGCACAGTCAGATTGTGCAATTTAAGTCCTAACTCGTTTTAGGTTCCGAGGTCGTCGTCCGATACGACGCAAACCCTCATATGTTCTAGGCTATTTTTATGACCATGTCACACAAATATAAGTCCTTATAATAAAATAGATAGGTTGAAATAACAAATAACATCTTTTCAAAATTGGAGTCAATTAATAGGATAGTTTGAGAAGTCATCGAGGTTTCCCTTAGGATCCGTGACATCTTCTACTTTTCTTTCCTTTGATTCCAGAGATAAATGTTCCTATTTGGTCATTTTTCTATTTGACTTTTCTAGGTCCAACATTGGGAACCCTAAACTTTGAATTTATGAAGATAGATACCTCTGATCATTATCGAGAGTTTTCTTAAGTAACTTCAATCATTTGAGACGTAATTAATTAGAGGGGCTTGCCTCTATAGGAAGCTTTAAGAACCAATGTAATATAAACTCTAACCTTTCATATTATATAAGAGAACTTGTCAGCTTATATATAAAAAAAAGTTTGTAGACCAAAATAAATGTCATGAATTCATCAGTTTTTTTAATCGAGCTTCACTACCAAATGATGTGTCTATTCCGCAGGATAAGTGCATTATTTGTAGTGTTATACTCGTTTTTTCAAACTATTAAATGAATGAGATACATCCAGTCTCATTTTTCAAAAATTAAAATATTATTTTCATGAAAATCAATATAAATATATAAATAAATAAATAAATAAATAAATAAATAAATAAATAAATAAATAAATATATATATATATATAATCAATATAACTTTTCTTTATATATATATATTTTATGTCGTCTCCTATGCTCGGCTCTGTTTGGGTTTCGACTCATGTCGAGCCTTAGCAACCCTTACCGCAAGATCTTTTCTCCGGCATCGAAGCCAACGTTGTAGTCCTCTTCGTCGTCGCCGTCTCTCCTCTCCGACGTCGTCGTCTCTCCTCACGCGTCTCGTCGTCTCTGTTCGAAGCCGATTGCGGCCTCTCGTCGTCTCTCCGACAAGTTCGTCTACATCCACGGAAGACGGATGAGAAGGGGTCGCCTCGTTTCCTCCTTTTGTCTTCCTACTCGACTCAGCTCGACTGCATCGAGTTTTGGTTTCTTCGGTTCCTGACCTGCCCTCTGACCGACTTGACAGGGCTTCTAAGCTGTGATGGAGTTTCCTTCTTCTTCAATTGAACCTGACAAAACTTTCTTTGCCCACGTGGTGGGTAATCATCAGGTGGAAACGACGGTTGTCTTCCCCTCAAGTTATAAGGAATATTGTGATGCTATAGGTGACTGCCAATTTATTAAGAATGCAAGCAGGAAAAGTGAAAAACATCACTCTTTTTCTCCAAGTTAGAAATTTCAACCCGACTGACAAATTCAAGTTTGCTCTTATTGGAAAATTTCAGTGGGGGCACCCACATATGGAAGTTATCAGGAAAAGTTTTGATGATCTTAAATGGATGTGAGACATGTATTGATTCAATTAACCGTGGCTGAAGACTAAACTCGGATTTTCTCCAAAAATATCTCAGCAATTGCTGATAAATCAATGAAGCTATTCAAGTGGTCTCCTGATTTTGACCCTAATCATGAACCTCCAATTGTACCGGTATGGTTCAGTCTACCAGGTTTTAAGCTGCACTTTTTTCAACACAAGGTTATTTTCTCTATTGGGGCCATACTTGGGGATCCTATGAAGCTAGATCTACTGACTTTTCACCTAACCAGACATTCTATGACCAGAATACTTGTGAAAAGAGATATTACTTTACCTGATGTTACTGAAGTCTGGTTGGGCACAACTAATAATGGCTATTGGCAACAAATCGTCATGGAGAATAGACCGCCTTACTGTTCTCATTGTAAGATGTTTGGGCATATACTTGAAAAATGTCACAAGCTTCATTCTAATTTGAAATCTAAAGATCAAGTGAATATGGATGAATCTAATTCCACTACTCTGGATATATCTGTTCCATCTAGAGAGAACTTCCACATGAAAGGTTTTGGATATTGCTAAAGATCAACCACCTACCATCATTGCTGAGAAGGTGCAAACCAATCTTTTACCCAATATCGCAGTTCCTGATGAAGAACATCATACTACAAATACAAATCCAAAAGTGCTTATACCACTGTTGGCGATAAAAAGTTGGGGTTTGGGGGAGTTGCCCTTAGGAAGCTGTTGGTCACCAGAATCGAAATTCCATTGCCCGCTTCGGAAGGACGCTTTAATTTACATATAGATTTAGGTTTAAAATCAAATATGAGAATCAAACTAACCCCATATTTTTCATAGTTTAAATGAAAGAGCGCTTTACCTCAAACCCTGTATCTATCCCGAGGGATAAACACAAAACTTGAAGATGAGACTCCATCAAATAAATTAAGAAATACATGACGTCCGTTTGGTCTGTTTAACCGTTTTATTTGCCGACAAATTCCTATATTTAATATGAAAAGTTAAATAGAGTTTATTTTAAGCTGGGTTCGGAAAAACTTTCTATAAGGGCAAACCTCTATAGTTAATTACATCTTAAATGACCGAAATCACTTAAGAATACTCTCGATAAAAATCAGGAAAAATTATTTTCAAGGACTTCAAAAGGATGAGACTTTTCAATGAAATCAGACAAAGATGTGTGAAAGGGGAATGACTCAAATTTAGAATATGTATTATAGAATCCAAAGGAAGAAAAACTAGGAGATGCCACAGATCCAGAGGAGGTCCTCGGTGACTTCCCAGTCTACCCTATGGTTTGGCTTCGGTTTCGAGGAGAAATATTCAAGTGTTTTATCCTGCCAATTTTATTTATTTAGGGCTTACATTCTTGTGAAACGATCACACAAATAGTCTGGAATATGTGAGGATTTAAGTCGTAACGAACGACAATCTCAGTATCCTAAAACGAGTTAGGACTTAGATCGTATAACAGAGTTATACAAATGCCTAACGAAAATGTTGAGGATTTATGTTGCGCTAGGCGGACAACCTCGAAATCCTATGGATTGTTATTATAATTTCTAGGAAAAAAATGATTTAGCTGGGGAAAACATGTTCTGCTGTTGAAAATGGTCGTGCTGCCCACCGCACTAGTTCCAAGCTCCTTGTCGTGACGTGTTTAAGTTTTTTAGGTTGTCCGATTATCATGTCAAATCCAGCGGCACTATGGTTGTAGTTCTTCAAATATTTTTATAGATACCATGTTGAAGTTGTACAGTGTATAACATGACAGTAGAATATGTAGCACAACACAAGCAGTAGACTATGCAGTAAAGAAAACAGTACAACATGCGGTGTAAAGAAAAGTAAAATGTACAACAGAGAAGTGATTATAAGAGAATAACATGCTGTAAACATAAATCATACCTGTATACCTGAGAGATCCGTTGTTCCTTAGGTGTAATTGATGCAGCAGGTACAAGCAACAAAATTTGAGGAAGCAGGCCGAAATGCTTTATATAAGCGAAAAACAAAGAAACATTGTTCAGAAACCTCGAGAAAGATCATCAAAATACTCACGACAAGAGAAATACGAGGAAATTGACGAATCAACAATTCAATTAAAATTGTAGAAAACACGGGAAAATCCCGAAAAGAGGCCAAAAGTGCTTTGTCCAGAAATTCCAAGAAAACATATGAAATAGTCCGAAAAGAGGGGACCGCAAGCACTCGGGTCGGGGCTAGACTCAACTATATATTAGTACTCGAGGGTCGTCGAAGGCTACTCGGTCACCTGGATGTATAAAACCCACCATTCAACTAGAAGGGTGTTCTATCGAACCTAACTCAGGTGATAAACAGGTGGACAACCGATGTTTAAAATGTATTTAAAATTTATATTTTCAGCATTCACATAGGCTTCAAACATGCAAAAAGTGTGCTGTATCAATTTTGTTTGTAGTGAAAAAGTGTATTTTTGTTCTTATCAAATTTGTTTTTTTATCAATTTTGAAAAGTAGTTGTCCATGAGTTGATCGCGCCGTTGGGCATAAGGCTACCAACAACCTAAGAAGGTTCAGGTCAGCTCCCGCTAGTCTTGTGTCGGTGAATGATACTATCATCCTACAGCTCATCGGGTTCCTGAATTGGATCCTGATGGGCTCCTGAATCGGATTCCGATGTCGTAGGATGACATATTATTTTGTTCTATCTCCGGTGTGCCTTTTCATCACCGCCCTAAGCCTCAAAACAAAACCAACCTACTTGCGACCTTGCTTGATGATTTCATGAATAACAAAAGTCTATACGTAAACAGTTATGTATCAGACATAAACATAAAAAACCGAACCAAGAAGCAAGGAAAAAAAGGAACAAAAATGGGGTGAGAGAGAGGAGGGACCGATTCACCTAAAACATCGAAAAGGACAAAGTATGAATCATCTTTTAAAACTCGTGACGAAAAGAACTAAAAAGGAAAACCCGAAGATTCTTGAATCAATCCAAAATGGTATCATTTTCTCACATTTTCATAAGTGGATCAACCCAAGCCAAAATGACCTCCTAACGCCGGTATCTAAACCCCAAAGATATCTTTTATGAAATCAATTCTTCTCAACCAAGTATTCTCCCGAAATAACATTCGGAAATCTCTTGAAATTCACAAAAGGAAAATAACTCAGAGAATACCATCATTAGTACTCCCAAACCCATGTAAAAATCAGGATCTTTCAACTTCCAAATTAATCAATGACCTTATATATCAAATAAGCATAAAATCTTCCCATATAACTAAATAAATGTTCACGGTCGGGGTCAATACAAAGAGATGAACAACAGCTAAGGCTCTCGGCCAAGGCAACCCACAAGGGAGGCAACTACTAAGGCTCACATTTCAGGGCACCAAGGGACAGCTGCTAAGGCCCACGACCAAATGCAACCCAAGGAACAAGGCTCACGGCTAAGGCAACCAAAAAGAACCACCGGTGGCTGCTATGCTCCCTTGACATACATAAGAGGATACTAAAGTGATTATAATTTTTGGGATGACAAACTTGATTCAACTATCAAATTCAAGCCACTCAGACTCAACAAGAAGAGCCATGCCGTCTCAGGCAACCACTCAATAAGTTCACGGTTAGGAATAGGAGAAGTACAAGACAACCACCCAACAAGCCAAGCCCAAGGGCTTATAACGAGCCAAACTGAGCCCCTCGACTAAGGCCAAAAGTGCAACCAACAAATGACTGAAACCAAGTCTAGCACAAGCCAAAACTGAGCCCACCAGGGGCCAAAGCCAAGCCAAATGCCCTACCAGCAAGCTCACGGGTAGGACTAAGAACGAACCAAATCAAGCTCCCAAGCTACCTCTCGAGTAGGAGACACAAAATAGGCTCTCAACAAGCTCTCGGGTAATGGCTAGAACAAACGAAATCAAGCCCCTCCTCCAAACCACTTCTCGGGTAAGAGCCAAAGCAAGTAAATCCGAGCTCCAAGGAAAGCTAAAATCGAGCCATTCAAGGCCAAAGCA
>NEWO01000019.1:364519-391197 GCA_003013225.1 Phalaenopsis aphrodite | reverse complement strand
TTTCAATTGTGAAACATGAAAGACTTAATGTAGTGTTGATGATGTTGGTAATCTCAAATGACAGACCACTTCCTTGATATGTGTCATCACCTCGTATGGTCCAAAATATCGTGGTGAAAGTTTCTTGCTCGTCCTCATCAATGTCTTCTACCAGTAGAGCCCCAACTTTAAGTAAATCATGTCCTCAGGTTGGAATTGCACCTCTCCTATGCCTATATGTTTTCCTCTTCATGATCTGTTGAGCTATGCCGCTTGAGCTACGTCAATATCCTGTCCCTCTCTTTCAAGTACTTGTCAATACTGGATATTGGCATTACTTTGCCCATAGTGTATCATGTGAGGTGGATCCAGCCCATACAAAATCTTGAAAGTGGTAGTTTGCTCTGCAGTATGGTACGAAGTATTATACTAGTATTCGGCCCACATAATCTACTTGGCCCAAAGCTTTGACACATCCAATACAAAACAACACAGGTATGTCTCCACGCTCCTGTTGATCACCTCTGTCTTTTCCGGGAATGATATGTTATGCTTCTCTTAAGAACTGTTCCTTGTAACCTAAACAACTCCTTCCAGAATTGGTTGAGGAACACCTTCTCTTTGTTTGATACGGTAGGTTCCAGCACACCATGCAAAAGACTACTTTTTGTATGAACACTGTAGCATCTGAGAACTTGTTATAGGGGCTGTTGTAATGGAATGAAATGTGCATATTTGCCCAGGAGATCCACTATCACTAAGATCACCATAAACACTTCTGATCGTTCTAACCCCTTTATAAAATCCATCTTCACTTCTTCTCAAATCTTCTCTGATAAAGCTAAGGGCTGTAGTAACCCCCCTGATGTTATGTTTAAGTACTTGTGTGGTTGGCACATATCGCTCCTTGACACCATGTCGTCTATCTCTGTTCATTCCCAACTAATAAAGTTTTGTTGATAGACGACTTTGTCTTTTGTTCCACTTAGTGTCCCTCAATGACACTACCGTGAAACTTCTGTAATAGTTTGGAGATGTACTCCGATGCCCTTAACAACACGAACCGTTTTCTGGTAGAGTAGTTGCCCTCTCAATACGTATCCTGGATGACTGTTCAGATTTCATAACAACTTTGCCCCTGTATTTTCCTCGGCTCTTCATCCCGCTTTCACGTCTCAGGGCTTCTCAATCTAGGACCAATGGTACTGATAAGGCTGTTAGCTAGAGCATATTCATCTTTCTCAACATTGCATCTGCGGCTTTATTCTCCAACACTGATCATTACCGAATCTCAAAATCATATCCTAATCTTTAATAGTCACCTCTGATGCTCCTCAGTTTGTCACCATCCTCTATTCCAAAAGATACTTTAAGCTCCTCTCATACGTCCTGACTAGAAAATGTTGCCCCAACAAGTAAGGCCACCAGTTCTAAATGGTCAAGACAGTAGCTGTATATTCCCTCTCTTACACAAACTAGAGCCTTGCCCTAGCTGTGAGCTTTTGGCTGAAGTAGGATACTAACCGCTGGTCTTGCATGAGTGTTGCTTTCAATCTATACCCCGACGCATCCGTCTCAACCTCAAATGGTCTACTGAAATCTGGGAGTGATAATACTGGAATGCTGGTCATGACTTTTCAAATGTTTGAAGGCCCATGTTGTTGCTTCTCCCCTTGAAATTTTCTTTCTTCAACTGCTTCGCCAGTGGCTATGCTATCATGTCGTACCGACCCCTTTACAAACTTCCGGTAGTATCCAGTGAGATCTAGGAATCTCTTCAACTTTTTCAAACTTCCGGGTAAAGAGCAGTCCACTATAGCCTTGAACATGGACTAGTCTGCTGCTACTTCCCTGGTCGCCACATGCCCGAGGTATTTCACTTTTAGCTGTGCAAAGAAATATTTCTTCAACTTGGCATACAACTAGTGCTCTCTCTCAACTTCTCCAAGAAAGTCCTCATGTGCCCCACATGCTCAACCTCTGCACGATTGTAGATCAGAATGTCACCGAAGAAGACCGGGACAAATTTCTTGAGGTCAAGCTGAAAAATCCGATTAATGAAAGACTGAAATATGCTTGGAGTGTTGGTGAGGCCAAACAACGTTGCCAAGAATTCATAATACCCTTCATGTGTCAGGAACGCTGTTTTGTGCACATCAGCTGGCTTCATCCTGTTCTGGTGGTATTCCTACTTAAGATCGAATTTGGAGAACATGATTGCCTCATAAAGTTCATATAGTAGCTCATTAATCACATGGATAAGAAACTTATCCAATACAATCTCTTTGTTCAAAGCCCGATAGTCCACACAAAAATTTCAAATGTGATCTTTTTTCTTAACCAATAGGACTAAACTAGAAAATGTGCTCACATTGGGTCTTATATTTCTCTCATCTCTCAGATTAACTTTTTATCTCATCATTCTGAATCTGAGGATATCAGTGCGATTTGGAGTAAATCCCACCATTGAATTGAGGGACCTTCGCAACCTCTAAGTGCAAATGCTCCTCAACCGTGTCTTCCTTCGACTCCTCGCTATCTATCTCCTCATGAACTACAAGGACTTGAAGTGCGCACTCCTTGCAATGGTGGCCTATGAAATACTTCTTGTCACATTAGAAACATAATTCTCTTGCTCTCTTATCCTGCACTTCTGCATCGTTGAAGCTCTTGAAATTTCCCTTCGGAACGGGTCACTGTATTCTTCTCCTTTGGCATCTTTTCCTGGAATGATACTGTTTGTGTTCTCGATGTCATGGTCGTTGAGGTACTCTTGTAGAATCCCCTCGTGGTGCCACCTTTGCTAGTCGCCTTCACCTGTTTCTTGTCTTCCATCATTTGGGTGAGCTCCATCATCTCCCTCAATCTCCGTGATCTCAAAGGTCAGAGGGCTACACGGATGTCGGGCTTTAGGTCCTTTAAGAAGTTTCCCTCCAGTCCCACTGCAGAAATACCCCTCAGCCGCCCTGATAAGAGCTCGAACCTCGCATTGTATTCTGTGACCGCCCCCTCTTTTTTCAAAGCATAGAATTGCTCTTGTAAGTCTTCTTTCCGAATGACTCAGAATTGTTCCAACATGAAATCCTTAAACCCCTCACACGAATGTATCAGGTACTACACCTCCATCCATTAAAACTATACTAGATTGTTGCTATGAGCTTCTCTTCCCTAATTAACTCATTCACTGTAAAGTATCGCTCCACCCATTACACCCACTTATGTGCATCTTCCCCTTTGAAGAACGACATCTTTAGTTTTCATGCCCTTGCATCGCCACCCCAACTTCCTCTCCCACAGATTTTCCCCCATGTGTGTAGTTTGAAACTCCCTCATTCAGTCAATAGCCATACCCCCTCCCATTTCTTTTTTTTCTTCATCGTGCTCCCTACGTGAGTGCCTCTCAGTGTCCTAGGGGAGCTCTTGGTGATAGATACTTTCTTCCTCGTTGCTCTCCTTCCCATTCAATATGGTAAAAGATTCTCTGGTTAGTCCTTGGTCATGATTTGCAACTTGAGCTGTCGGTGGGGCCTTGGATTACCTCTTCAAGAGCCTCTTCATCATTTCCTTCATGCTGCAGAATTGATCGTCTATTCGGTTCTCTATGGAAGAAAACCTATCCTCCATGTCGGCGAACCTTTGCTCCATTCTCGATCTGATTTGCTATACTTCTCCTTTCAATACATCCACTTTCTTTGTTGCTATTCCAACAAACTCTCACTCTGATACCAATTTGATACTATCCAGAACGGAAGACAACGACCAAAGAATGAATAAATTGCAATAAAGAGTTGCAGGAACTCAGTAGAGGACTGATTTTACTAAGACCAATGAAGACAAATAAGATATAACATTGATCTATTGTTCGAGAGGTAGATCGTCTTTCCACAAATCATAGGCGTTGCTAGGAGTACAGTGACAAAAGAAAAACTGCAGCCCAAATGAAACATACTTCAAATCCTTGGTTAATGACCCTAATATAACAATCCCAAAAACTCTTCAAACGTCCCCCCCCCACCCCCCACACACAAAAACAAAAACAAAAAAATCCTCCTAATTCCTCCTCCATGTGTATGTGATTAGAGCCTTAGTGAGCCCCACTTAGGGGCTGGAATCCTCTATGGCTGCACCTTAGTTTTTCTCCCTTTCCTGTTGAAATGTCGGCCATTGGAAAACTGGGGTGGATTGATCGGTTTGGTCTAGATCGGCCCTGCTTGGATCGGTTTCGGAACCAACATAACAAATTTCTCACGTCTTATTTTTGCATTGATTCTAGTTGTGCTTGTCTTTTTTAACGTGCTATATTAATGTTACTTTTATGCTATTCATTTTTTTTTGAAATCTCTTGGCATTACTTGTAGCCTTCACCTTGTTAGTTTTTTTATTTGAATTGTATCTTTCAAATCAATCAAGTTAATTAGTTTTTGGTCTTTTTTTTTAAGTTGCTACTTCCATGTGTTTTTAATTTAAGTATTTGTCATGCTATTACTTTTACTTCTATCCAAGGTTTTAAAAGGCGAAATTAGGAATCGAGGTGGTTTTTTTTTTTTGCAAGGCGAGACATAAGTCTTGAGACGGATCAAAAACTCATAAATTTAAACATAATTCATAAATATGTTATACCAGAGTTAGCTAATAATCTGATAGAAAAAACAAATGTTATTACTCCAAATAGCTCGAACGAATAGAAACACCAACAAACTAATAATATCCCACTAGGATTAGAGGGGATATCACTTGGAGTGTGGTGAGGAGAGGGGGTGGCTTTCCTGAGGGTGGTGCAGGAAAGGACTTGCGACCCGAAGGAGGGGGGCAGGGGGTACACGACCCGGTAGGAAGTTAAGGGGGAGGGTGACAACTAGTTGGAAGGGTGTAGGTGGGGTTTGCGGCTACACAACATGCAAGAAACGGAGATGGGGAAGAGAGAGAAGCGGCTGGAAGCAAGAAACAAGGAGAGGGGGAAGCGACCAAAGACTGGAAGCAAAAAACAGAGAGTGGGGGAGAATTGCGCGAGGAAATCAGGTAGAGGTAGTCACCATCTCGGAGCAGGGTAAAATCAGAGCACCACCTATCTTCAGATATAGCCTTAACAAGGGAAAACGCCTAGCGGTCAGGAATCTGAAATCAACAAACATCAAAACTAAACTTAAAATAATAAAACTTTGAATTTAAATGTCAATAGACTTCACTAGTTCACTTAATAATACATGCATATAACATTCTCAATCCAAATATAAAGCAAAACTGTAAAAGTTTGAAATAACATTTAAACATTAAACGTAGAATTTAAATATGCCACAAGAGTAATAATCCATAGTGGTGTCATTATCTTTTTCATCATTTTCGAAAGAAGCATCATATGTAATAACTCTTAACATCCTCGAATCTGTGATATCATTAACTTCGAATTCTTCTTCAATTATCGCATCTTTCATTTCTACATACATATTAACATTGAATTCAATATAATTAGTAACACAACTCAGTAATCAATTCTAGTTTAATTATGAAATTATCTTTAAATTTTTTTGAAGCTCTAACCCAACTTTGCTTCTTTCTTTTAAATGACCGTGAAGTAGAAGCTATTCCAAGTTCAATATCTCTTTGATCCCTTTCAATGTTAACATTGATATTTTCATTATCACATCATTAAAAGTCATTTGTTCATCTTCAACTTCAAATCCTTGAGCATTCATTAGCATTATCCATTCATCATCAGATATAAAATCATTAGCAGCCAAATGATCTATTTCATCACTACAATTTCTGTGTTGTTGTAGCTTCATGTGTCTATCTTTCAATTTTTTATTGAACATTGAATAAATTAACTTGTTCATTCGACCTATAGCCAATCAATTTCTTCTCTTTGTATTTAGTTGGTTGAATATGCTCCAATTACACTCACATGTGGAAACTGAACAAGTAAGACTAAGAAATTTTATAACAAATACTTTGACTTTAGGCACATCATCTCTGAATTGTGCCCACTAACATTCTGGCATAAGATTAAAGGAAAGTAGGAGTATATATTAACTTATTAAGATATAATTTTATATGTAAATGATAGACTCGTAGAATTAAAATAATGGATAAATGAAATTTATCAGGTGATCGTGTCTTGTAGAAAGCTTGAGTTGCTCTAAATCCGAACATTTGATTCTTCAAATGAAAATCTTCAAGTTGATTATTAACTTTAAAATAGTTAGACTCAAGGACAATTCTATCTATAGATGCATATAAACATGCCTTAACTCCTTTATCCACATGAAAGTCTTTGTCATAATGAAATAGAGGATTCAAATAATATACAACAACATGTAAATATTAATGAAGCTGACGATCTCATTTGTCATCAATAATTTCCCATATTTATTTGTAAGTTATTTCTTGTCCTCCTAATTTTTTTGCTATTTTTTTTCTCAGCTTTGTTCATAACTTCATAAATAAATCCCATAACAGGAGGTCTCTCACCATCAACCATTCTTAATATTTTCATTAAAGATGTTGAGTCTTCAAAAGATAAACACGGTGTCAAAATGAATCAGTTCTCATAATAATCTTCTTCATTTGCTTTCCTTTTGAATACTTTTATCTCATTTTTCAAAATCAAACATAGCCTCCAAAGGTTATCACATCTCTTTAAATCTTTGCAAAGTCAACTAAGTCATGGCAAATCTTGTACTTGTAGGATGGATAAGTTATTTATCTGTAAATTTCCTTATCTAGCTTAATACTTGAGACTGGTTGTAAATAAATTCACTTATTGTCTTTGCTTTAAGGAAAAAATATTTATGTTGTGGCAATAGTTCCAATTTTTCATGCATTAAATCAAGACAATGAGCAGCACAAAGAGTCTAGTAAAGATGCTTTCTTTTTCCCATTAACATCCTTCCAACAACTTTATAGACATTGGCATTATTTGTAATAACTTGAACTATTATACTCTCCCCAGCTTCTTCAACAACCTCATCAAGCATTTTAAATAGCAATTGTGCATTTTTTACAAATGTCGATGCATCAACAAATTTCATAAATACCTTCCCATAAGGGTTGTTAATAAGAAAATTTATAATAATTCTTTGTGTGATACCAGACCAACCATCTGACATTATATTAACACCTGTCTCAACCCATATTTTTTTGACTTAATTTTCCATTGTTGTCGTAATTTTAATCTCATTCAACATCCAAGTTCACACCTCATACATGCTAGGAAGGTGTAGCCCACCCATAATTTTCAACATAGTGAAGCATATTGATTCATGATGGACTCCTAATCACATTAAATGTGATTCCTTTTTCATAAAAAATACCTTGCAATGTCTAAGCATACTCTATTTCTATGTTCTTTTGCAGAAACTGGAGGAGGAATTATTTGAGAGTTGGTATTCTCATCTTTATCCATATTCTTTGAACAAATCTATTCATTGATCCTCGAGTTCCTCTGTCAAAAGAAGACATATGACTTCCACTGTTGGAACCATCATATTGTGAGCCAAAATATGAATTATTCCCTATCTTCTCTTTCATATTTCTTTGCGTTGTTTCTTTTAAAGTGGTGTATTCGCCTAAAAATTGAAAGCATTCTTTTTTGACTTAATATGACACTTTCTTACATGCTCCAACAATTTACATGTGTGCAAGCAAAGTGATCTTTATGTTTTTTAACACCACCAGTAATTTGCTTGTTAAAGAATTTACATTTCTAGTATTCTTTGCACATTCTCCTGGCACTTTAACTTGAGTTACATATTTTAAGCTGTTTCTTTTCTTCTTACGCCACCCATTCTAAAAAACATATGCAAATGTTTCTTCAAACAAAGCAATTATTTAAAACATTAACCCTGTTCATATTATAAGCTACATAAATCAATACATCACGATCATTTAAATTGAAGATGTAAAGATAATATTGCCTTTTATCTTTCACATTAATGATTAAACAGCCCCACGTAGTGGGATTAAGGCTTTGTTGTTGTTGTTGTTGTTGTTGTTATTAATGATTAAACAGGAAAAAATCATTTTTAATGCAAAAATGTAAAATCAAAATGATTTCGAAATTAAAAGGATAAAATTCATCGATCATTAAGAATTTGATAAATTTTAAAAACATAATCTTGCCTTCAAAACATACACTTGATTGACTCCAAAATCGAAATGATAATTAAATTTGTCAAAATATGAAATTACCCAGAAATCTTAGGAAAAAATTGATTCACACCACAAAAAAAAAGGCTCAACATTTATCAAAGTTCAAACTTGTCAAAATCATAATCCCGCACACCAATTTTGATATTTGAGTTAGAATTTTGAAAAATGGATGAAATAGGGTGCTTGTTGTGTAAATAGCAATGCCTCTTGGAACCACAACTCCTAAGCTAATTTTAACCTTAATTTGAATTTATTTTGATTGTGGGACTTCCAATTCCTCTTAAAATAATTTTGGAGTAATTTGACACCGTCTAAAAGTCTGGGACTAAAATAGCCCCCTTTAGATAGTAAGGTCCATTTTGTCACTTTTCTCTAATTAAAATTTTGCAATTTATGTTGATCACGCATTTCTGGTAGATGATTCGACGTATATTCCTAATAAAACTAATATGATGCTATTATGCTTTCATGCAAAGAAAAAATAATAATTCATAAATCACACGATAATTAACTCAATAGCTCATTTTTCTTTCATGAAAATAATGTTGCGAATATGAAAACCGATCCACTATTCAAACTGACATTTTCTCATGTTTGACAGCAAATTGAATTTTATACTCGAAATTAATTGCTAAATTAATTACTCTTAATCCCATCTATGATTTGTTGCAGAAGAGAAAATGAAATAATTAGTGGGCTTCATTAATTATTTGATTAATTCCTTAATGGGTCTAATAGTATGTTGAAATTAATAAATAAACATGCTAGCTCCTCTTGTTATCTCTCTAGGGTTTGATTTCCCAAGCTTCTTCTTCGGTTATTGGTCTCGAGAGGAGAGGGAGGAGGGGAGAGGGGAGAGGGGAGAGCGAGGAGATCGACAGGTGTAATCCTCAAGTTAATAAAATACTCTACAGCTCCGTGGACGTAGGCAATTTGTCGAATCACGTAAACTTGTGTGTTTCCGTTGTGTTTTCTGTTTTGCGAGTTTTTCTCAATCCGGTTTTTCACTTTATTATCATCGTTTTTTATAACAATTGGTATCAGAGATCGGGTTCAAATATGAGGGAAAACGATGGTCAGGGATAATGTGATGACATCGGAGATCGAAAAATTTAATGACACAGATTTTGGTTACTAGAGGATGCAGATAGAGGACTACCCCTATGAGAAGAAATTTCATCTTTCGTTAGTGAGAAAACGATTGAAAAAGATGAATTCTCTTTCAGGGAATCAGACGCGGAAGTTGACAGAACTTCCACCAAAGAAGAAGAAATTGCACAACAAGTGTGTGTACCGGGTGAAAACTGTGCTTGATAGCACTAAAAGACACAAGACTAGACTTGTTGAAAAGGGCTTTCAGCAGAGACAAAATATTGTCTATGCAGTGAGAGTTGTAAGCCGAAACATGAGTAACCCAGGAAAAAGTTTGGAGGTACAAGACTATGTTGACGCTGATGTGGACTAAGGGTGTTACTCTTGAGAAGCTGAAGTTGTGCTCAACTTCAGCTGATCTTCTGACATGAAGACTGAGACTTTAAGTTGCAGAGGTGGAGTATATCACGTTTGAAAAAAAGAACGACGCAGTTTGTGGATGATGTTGTAAGTATACCGGTCTCCAAGTAGGGGATTTGTTGCGAATATGGAAACCGGTCCACTGTTTAAATTGACATTTTCTCACTTTTGACAGCAAATTGGATTTGATACTCGAAATTAATTGCTCTTAATCTCATCTATGATTTGTTGCAGAAGAGAAAAAGAATAATTAATGGGCTTCATTAATTATTTGATTAATTTTCTTAATGAGCCTAATAGCATGATGAATTTAATAAATAGAGATGTTAGCTCCCCTTGTTATCTCTCTGGGGATTTGGTTTCCCAAGCTTCTTCGGTTGTTGCTCTTGAGAGGAGAGAGGAGAGAGATTGTTCTTTCTTGTAATCGTCGAGGTGATCGATTCTCAAGCTAATACAATTCTGTGCAGCTCCGTGAACATAGACAATTTGTCGAACAATGTAAATCTTTATATTTTCGCTGTGTTTTTTGTTTTTGCGAGTTTTTCTCGATCCGGTTTTTTGCTTTATTGCCATCATTTTTCCACAACAAATAAGTGATACTGTGATATAAGATCAATTGGTAATGAAATGATTGAAAGTGCATGAGAATTTCAGCAAGCAATCGAAATGAAATAAAAGCTACGAATAAATCAAATTAATTGCATAACTAAGATTTCTAATCTTTAATTTATATCAGAATCAGGAGCATTTAACAAGCAATATCAAATTGTATAGATAAATTAATATGAAGAACAAATTCATCGAAGTGAAAAAAAAAATAGATCTCACATGGTACAGGGCCATGGCTTCAACTTGAATTATGTAATAAAATCTGTGCCATGCTTAAAGAAATCAGGCATCCAACTCGCTTTTACAAAATTGAAACTAGAATTTTTTTAGTTTTAATTTCAATCCTAATATTTTAAATCACAAGACTAATAATATCTATTTATTAACACCTCGTAATAAGCTCAATAGTTAAGGTTAGCACACTATCAGTCTCAATTCAAATTTAAATTAAGCTTAAATCCTATCTTAAACTTTTAAAGCAACCAAACAATAACATGTTTATCTTAAATTTGCTAGGTAGTTGAACAACTACATGTCAACCCAAATCCTATTGCCTAGAATAGAATCCTATTTCCTAGAATAGAACCCGTAAACCCACGTGTAGGAACCACATGCTAACCTGGATATCCAGAGGACACGAGGAAACCACCAGCTTATTTAAACGTTTTAACCAAGGGTAAATCCATAATATCAACACCTGAATAATAAACCTGCATAACACGCGAGTCACGCACCCGACCACCCCACCTCCAACTTTATTTTGTTTAAAAATAAATAATCCAAAAATCTCTGTCTCATTATAAAAAGCCCAACAATAAAATCCAAAACAGCACTAATTTCTAATACTTCAACATAATGAAGATATAATGCAACCCCCCATTTCCTCATAATTTTTTGTCTAAGTTAACATAAATCAATTCACGACTGAAATCATACCAACCAATAACTAACATGAATATGGAATAAAAGATAATCTTTCTTGATCAATACAACACTTTTTGGCCGTCACCACTGGTGTCTCTTTAATAAAATAAATTAATAAATAAAATGAACCAATAAATTAAAAAATAAATTATTGCATAGCTAATGCTTGATATGATACTTCCAAGGAGAGTAACATGAAAATTTTTTATCGTTTGGATTTGCCTATCAAAGTCTAATTATGCTAAAACCTTATTTAGGTGTTAGTCATAGAATACAAGAATTGAAATTTAAAACGATAATGCAATCATCAAATACATCTAAAAAAGTCAACCCGAAACTATCTTGCAAAATTAAAGAGCAATTAAAACTTTTTAACGCTATTGAAGTTCTAGTGTGTCAGATATGAACAAAATACTGAGCAGTAGTAAGCCAATAATAAAATATGTAGAAGAAATTAGATAAGGAAAACAATTCACTTGAATTAGATGACTTGTTGCGGAACTTAGTGGTAGCCTTTGTACCACACGTCAAAGAATTATACATTTAATTTATTCACATAAAATTGCAAATTAGAATAAAAAAATTATTAAATCAAATGCTACGTTTTTACAGGCTTAAACCTTCAGAGTAATGAACATATCCCCGGTCAGTTCCTTTAGTTTTCTCCCAACTCATCATAAAAAATTTAAATAATCACTAAAAAATTGTGAGCCAATAGCAGTAGAATAGAGTTTGACTAAACATGAAAGGCATTGCCAACAGAGTTCAAATCCCCTAACCCATAGCAGGCAGAAAGCGGTAAAACTTGAAATAACCCACAGTGGCAGGATAACATTCCGTCCTGTGGAGTAATTAGCTATAGTGGCTGCAGTACCCATATCCAAACAAACTACACAACCAGTGTTAACCCAATTATTTTCCATAGAATGAAGGAGGATTTACATGTATACCATTCAATTCTTATGTATTTAAATATCTAACACCTAAACTTCAATTTTTACATATAAAACAACCTAACCAAGCAAGGAAAAGGGGAAAATAATAATTAAAAACCTAAAAACGGGGAATTTTGGGGGGAAACGAAAAAAGTGGCCGAGAAAAAAGGAAAAAAAAAACAAAGTTTTAGGTGTTTGATATGTAGATGCACAAGAATTGGGTGGAATGCATGTAAATGCACCATTAACAGCTGAACCGATCCGACAATGAAAAACCTTTAACTACACATCCCTCAAAACGAAACAACATCAAATAAAAGATAATTTAAGGCCAAAAGGCCCAAGATCTACATCCAACTAACTTGTTGGATTAATAAGAGATTAAAAAACAATCATTCATGCTATCAATAGCAGTAAACTGCCAAATCGGAGGTGGAAAAACAGCAAGAGTTCAAGTTTTGGCTTATCAAATTAGTCAAGAGAACTGACTTGAATTGTAGATTGGCATGAGTTTTCTATGCTGCTTTTCCTCTGTATACTCAAACATTTTTTGTCCTGTTCTTCACCAAAAGAGCAATCTACTAACAACAATTCTATTCAGATGGAAATATCTTCACGTGGGGCTGGGGAGGTGCCAATGGCAGTTTTTTTGAAGAGGAACATTCCTCTGGGGGACAATTGGTGAGCCGTAACTTCTACACTAACTTTGCTTAGTTTAGCATCTGCTATTTTTTCTCTTAAATGAAAGTTTTGAGGTCTCCTTTTTCCTATCCATAGCAAATTATTATACGTTTAGAAAGAGCAAATCTTTCTTATATTGTCTGAAGTTATTCTCATCTGCTTTTCAAATTTCATATTCACATGTGCTTTAATTGAGGAATTTTGAATTAAAGTGGCCTGGCGAGACTTGGCTGCAAGTTATTCATTTTGGAACGTAATTTTTTTTGTTTGGGCATTGAGAATTTTCCTATCCAGTGTAGTTATGGAAGAGAGAGACTTTGAAAGAATATGGGCTCTGAAAATTTGCTCCTTAGTTTCCCTTGAACATGTGATGAGTGAGTTTTACATGAAGTTCTCGGTTAAATTCTAGGAAGACGGATAAGACAGTAGATGAGACACTACCCAAATAGTTAACTATCATTTTGCAAGGGCTTTTAAAATTTAGGGTTGAAGGTTTCTCATAGGCATCAACACTTATGATTAACTACTCCCGAATAACGAGAGAGCACTTATGAAGACTAGTCGTTAGAGAGCTTATTGTTCAATGTATAGTTGCAATTTCTAAGGTTTTAGATTATCAAATTTGTCGCTATGAGCTTAGAGCAATGTTGGGGGGATTGGTTATGAACTTGATCAAGATCTCACAATTATACCCTCTTTGGTTGTCATGGTTTCTGACTTGTTTAGTTAGAGAAGATAATCAATCCAACATGAATGAAGGATCTTGTCGACAACCTTGAGTTGCTTTGTCCGAACGGGATCTTGCAGGCCTAGGGTGGATGTTTGCATAAGGGGGGAGAAATTTGAATCAATTAGCTAATAGAGGATTTTATGCCATATCAAGTATATCCTATGCTGCACAAATCAAAAGAGCAGAAAACTATTGGGGTAGACGAGTTGTAATCATGATCGTAATATAGTGGATCATTTTTTATCAAATCACCCGATTAGAATGCTCAGGTCACACTCGCATCTTTTGTGGAGTTGATTCGCTAAGAGTCTGTTTGGGGCAGCTATTGTTGTTTGAAGAAGCAACTATGAAGAAGTTGCTTTAAAAGAAATTGATTTTCAAAAAACTACGATGACTATTATAAATTTATTTTATTTTCAAAATATCAAACCGCAGCTTTTTAGTAGCCACTACACTTTAATAACTCTGATTGAAAAATCAGTTTTCTATCATAGAAATTTGTAAAAAAGAAAACAGTTTCTCAAATAAAACTGTGGTGGTGGTCTGAAAAACAAAATAGATAGAAAGTGGTCCCAAACATTCTTTAAGTCGTGCAGACTGAGGACTTAGGACCAGTCTTCACTGCATAAGATTATTTGATTGTGAATATAGTAATATATTTTATATGACATTAGCTTTCTATGTGCCTAAGTTGATGTCCAATTTATCACACTCAACAAACGACTGTCGAGGGTGGACGGATGAAATTTTGCTTTACTCTTTAGTTGATATAATCACATTAGAATATTTCTTTTTAGATTTTATGATTTAAAAACTCAATTTAGGAAAATAGATTTTTTTCTAGTTGAGATTTTGGGTGTGTTTGGGCCAGTGGTGTGGTGGCGATGTGGTGTTACACCACAGTTTTTCATGTTTGGTAAAACTATGTTTTATTCACGTTCTTAAAAAAACTGCAGCTGAAAGCTGCATTTTTTCACAAAATCTGACTACTTGTGGTGGCTGCTAAAAAACTACGGTCTGACTTAAAAAAAAAACAAATTTGTAATAGTTATAACAGAATTTTGAATAACAGCTTCACAACTGTTTTTTAAATGACCGCCATGCCCCCAAACAAATCCGTACTATCAAAACTACCAATATTGGGGTTTCATATTTGAAATTCTTTTGTTTTCGATTTAAGTTATTATTTATATACACTAAAAATATTAGCTTGTCAATTTTTTACTGTGTAGTGGATCTGACGGATTTAATAGAGGCTCAGTCCTATCATTTCCAACGCTTGAGATGTTTGACTGGTCAGAGTGGAACTTGTGACCTCACCTTATAGACAATTTAGTATATTTTTTAATTTACCTTTTGATAATAAGGTTTTTTTCCTTTTCATGGCTTGAAAAAATGTGAATGCTTGATGCGGGTATATGTTTAATCTGAACTTATTTTCTTTCCCAGGTAGTATTCTCAAATCATTTATTTAGACATTTAGTGCATTTGTCGAAGCAATGATGGGCTTTTGGTTTATACTTTAGGGACAAGCATATTTAAAAAAAAAACTGTGCGCTTTTTAAAATACTTCACGAACTTTGACGTGAGTCACATTTTAGCTTAAATTTATATTCACTTCATGCTATTTTTTTAGATCATAAAATAGAGCGTTTAATATATTGGTGGAGCATATGCATGAATTTTAAACTTATTAATTTGGTTGACTGATATTAGAGAACATTGCATTCCTTTTGAGACAAACTCTAATTTAACTTAAGCTAATATTTAAAGCCTGTAACATTCTCGAACTGTGTTTAAATGTTTAGCATGGTGATTAGAGCACATGCCGGCTTTCCATTTTGATGATATGCACACATCTCACTGCATCTGCATAACGTACTTGTACAATTTTGGGATACATTAAGGCATTTTTGACATCTCTTTCATGATGTGGACGACTTGATACTATAATTTTATTATTTGCCCTAATATCTTATTATTGGAATGAGTGCATGATATGAAAGTGTCTGAATTTTTTTGTTTTTGCAAGTTTATAATCATCGTTGAAATATGTGCAATATTTCATTTTGATCTTGAGCGTTCGTCTTCTGTCCGCTTCTAGATAAGTGTTGCATATTCGCTGATGATTAAGGCATTCCAGATTTCCCTTTAGCTTTTAGACATTCAACCACTTAGGATTGGTTTTCTTTCGAGTATTCAACTAGATCTTATATTGAACTTCGTTTGCTTTCAAACATAGGTTCTCGCGTGGTCACTTTTAAATTAAGTTATAGATCATAACCCTGATTATTTTGAAAAACAGTGAGAGGCTATGTCCCAGCTCATTGAACTAGCGGTCAAATTTTCTGCTATGAAGTCCACAATGGAAAATGTTCTCGAGTGTCTATGGAGAGCATTTTTTTTATGCTTGTTGGCAAAGATAACAAGTTTTACAAGCCTCATGTTTTTTTTGTATATAGTAAATTTTGTGTCCTTGGATCTCATAGAGGAGTCTAGAAGTTTACGAAAAGGTATTGCTCTTACTTTTTGACGAGATGTCAGGTCCCTTACATGTCTCATTCGTGTTGATTAATGAGGTATTGAGGTTCAATTTTGTGCTCAACTCTTGCTCGCAAACAAGCTATAATGTTCATTATATGCCTATTGTAAGTTTTTATAATCGGCCAACTTCTTCTATTCAATGCCTATTACACGAGACTTTAAATGCTCATTTTAATCTTATGTTGCATTTTGCTTCTTGGTTAAGTTTTGATATTTGTTGACCTCATTTTTAGTGAGGTCTTAGTCTCCTACTCTTAGAACCTAGGATCTAGCTTTAGGAGTTCTTATTAACCATCATAACGGACTAGCAATGGAGCCCACCTCCCATAGAACTTCAAGCCATTTCTTGACTCATTTTTGTGAAGAACTCGCATTAGTGGTTCCAAGCACTCAACTTCTAGTTGCAAGTGCTAAGGACCAACATGTAGAGGGCCCGAAATTGAGTTTCTATAGGATCAAACAGCCTTAGGTGAACCCTTTGTGACTCGATTACTCGTGAACACCGCAATTCACGCACTCACTGCACTACACACGACTTTGACTTGAATCAACTCGCCCGTCGGCGAACTCGTCCGGACTACCCCGAATGATGAAACAGAGCGCAGACACGTCCAGAACGTCAATTTTAGCTAGGAAGGACACTCGTATTGCTAGGGTTACACGCGCATACAAACGACACAAAAACTGATGCATTTTTTTTAAATAGCATGGCACGGGTTCGGGCTCGACCCAGGTTCAATTTGACCTCGGAACAGGCTGAACATGAGCTAGGGCCATTTCAAATTTCAAAATTTTAAATTTCAAATCAGCCACATAATTTCATCTTAATTAAATCTAATTAGGGATTATTACTTACCTAATAAAACTGTCCCTGGATGGAATTCATTCAATTCCCTGCCAACGCCTCCCGTAACGTCTCTTCGGCTATACAACCTCTCTCAGGCATTTTGAATCGGGGGCGGTCCCTGCAAACGCTTCTTTAGCTAGATTCTGTTTTCGACCTTGACAGATTCGTCCCCTTCCTCTGTCGACAAAGAGCCCATCTCCTCTCTCCCATTCGGTCGGCTTCTTCCTCTCATACCGAAACCCCCTTTGCGCTGCTCGCCCTTGCTCGACTAGCCTGTCCCTCTCGATCCCGTTTGCATCTTCACCTTGACACAGACCTTTACCAGCTTCACTTTCCCTGCTCGACTTCGCCCGCCCCTTGCGCGATCTCCTCCTTCACGTTGAAGACCCTCACTCGCCTCACCTGCTCCTCTCTACGACTCGATCGCAACTCTCGATCAAAGCATCTGTTTCCAGCTCGACTCCCTCGTCTCCCCTCTGCACCAGGAGCCCTCGCACCCCTCTCATCTCTGCAAACCGAAGGAGCCCCCCTGTTCGACTCCCTGTCCTTCCTCGTTCGACCTAATAGTCCCGCTCTCCCTTCTCCCGCTCCTCTCTAGATTTCGTCAGGATACTGGCCCTCGTGACTGAAGCCCTGCGATAGAGTGACGATTAGAATTAGCCAGAAAAGCATTACGAGGTTCTCTGAGGCTTGCATCTTCCTCCTTTCAGAGCTACTTGTCACCTCCCAAAAGAGCTCTTATGGGTGGTGGACAGCCCAGGACTTAAATACTGCTTTTCGGCCCTACACCTAACCAATGTGGGACTATTTGTCCGTGACATTCTCCTCTACCCAATCACGTGACGCCCTTTTTAATCTGCTCTGATACCACTTGTCACCTCCCAAAAGAGCTCTTTTGGGAGGTGACAAGTGGTATCAGAGCAGATTACTGCCTGCCAGGTGTGTGGACTCTCCATGGTCCAGTGGGACCCTCGGTGGAGCCGATCAGTGACGAGAGCGTCACGTGATTGGGTGGAGGAGAATGTCACGGACAAATAGTCCCACATTGGCTAGGTGTAGGGCCGAAAAACAGTATTTAAGTCCTGAGCTGCCCACCACCCACAAGAGCTCTTTTGGGAGGTGACATACAGTTTCTCTAAAGTCGGTAAAACTCTCTTATTCCGGGGTTTATGCTCCAGTTTCCTACTCATATATCATTTAAGATGAAATAAAATCATTACTATTTTTACAATACGAACAAGTGTTTGCACTGTATTTTTTTTTTTTTTGGCATAACCAATTTTCATCAATTCTTATAAAATTGATTTTTTATTTGGGAGGATCTACACAGTGGATTTAAATATTTCAATTACGGGAAATTTATATACATACCACATAACCCTCATGTATTTACATATCCAACACCCAAGTCTTGGAATCAACTTGTATGCCTAATACCTAAGCTTTGTTTTACATACACGCCACTCAATTGCTATGTGTTTGCATATCTATCAAATTGGCTTCAATTTTTACGTGCATGCCATACAATGCTTATATTCTCTGTATATGTGGAACCTAAGCTTTATAGTTACACCACTCTGATATTTAATTTTATGTAAGAGGTACTTCTATTTCTTAATGTGAAATGTATCTTTTCATGCTTAGGATTTGTATGTTGTTTTGGAAATAATTTGGGCACCATTTTGGAGCATTTTCGACGCTGTTTTTTTGGGTGTTTTTGCTTGTTGATTTAGAGAGGCTTACACAATGTTTTGAGGCGAATTTAAGATCTGATTTTAATGCACTGTTTTGGAACCACTTTAGGTGCCAATTTGAACTGATTTTGTGCATTGTTTTGGAACCACTTTAGGTGCCAATTTGAACTGATTTTATGCATTGTTTTGGAGTCACTATAGGTGTTGATTTGGGCTGATTTTGATCATTTTTAAGTCACTTTATGTGTCGATTCGGGCCGATTTTGTGCACTGTCTTGGAACAAACTTGAGCACTCTTCTTGAGAGTTTATTTAATTACAGTTGTTGAAAGAATTGAAACGCTTTCAGGACCGATTCACTTTCTGCTTTCCTCTTTTTGGTTGTTAGTTTTTGGGGGTGGATCGACCTGCTTTTTTTTATTTTGTTTGTTGCTTTTAAATGGTTAAGTCATAAAGATGTGAATTGATGATTTAATTAATTGGAAGATATAGAAAATCTTAAATCATCTTAAGCATAAGTTAAAGAGTAGGTTTCTTACACTTTAGAAGCACACCCTAGGTGAGAGCCCATCCACCTTGTCCTCGGTTTAGGCTTCCTACACTTTAGAAGCACACCCTAGGTGAGAGCACATCCACCTAGTCCTCAGTGTAGGCTTCCTAGAGCTTAAGTACACACCCTATGTGAGAGTCCATCCACCTAGTCCTCAGTATAGACTTCCTAGTTTTTAGGAGCACACCCTAGGTGAGAGTCCATCCACATAATTCTCAGCATAGACTTCGTAGATTTTAGGAGCACACCCTAGGTGAGGGTTCATCCACTTAATTTTTTGAATAAATAACTAAACTTGACATTTGACTCTGATTCACAAACTTACTAAGATACTAGACATGATACATCGAGACGTGACTCGTGCTTTTTTAATTAAATCAACAGTGAAATCCTCATAATGACTTAACCTACAGTAAAACTCAGTGCATCGGGATTTGAGCTTGAATATTACATTCAATTCCTTCTGACAATTGGAGAAATTTCTTAACGCCACATATGGATCATCGGACTAGGATAAGTCTAGGGTCTAGGTGGCGAGGGCGATGGCGACATTGCTTATATGTGCTTAAACGAGGGATACAAAGTGAGATTATTAGAATAGTATCTCCTACCTCAAGGATCTTCAATAGAAGAGGGGAAAGATCCATGATACTATTCGCCGATTCTCGGTGGGATCGTTGCCCTCGACACTCTTAGGTTGTCAGTAGTTCTAGCACGATTAGAGTGACTAGCCTGTGGACTATATGACTTTACAAAATATTTACGAAAATAAAACAAAATTTCTTTTGCATGATTAAAAGAACTCTGCATAAAAAAAAGACTTAAATAACTTTCTATGAAATTTTATAAAGGTCCACGGCTAGTCACTTGGATTGAGGTTAAGGACTGCCTTCTGTAGATTGTCGGGCCGGTAACTCCTGTTCAAAATCGGGAAGCACACAACCCAGCTCTGAGCCCCCCACTTTCAACAAGGTTTTATACCCAGTCCTGATCTTTCATATGTGGCTAAGTGTTTCTTTTGCTCATGATTTTTATAACTCATTTTTTCTGACTTTCGTGTTGGGTTTTCTCGCATTGTTTAATTTTCTTGCAAGTTTATTTAAATCTGCTGCAAATTATATTATGCTCGCAACATTAATCACGCAACAGTAGTAGATGCTTAGGTACGCTTTTACAGCTTATTTACAACATTTTACTTTTCAAATTACATTTTATTTACCCGCGATTTGATCATTCTGCTTGCAAAACCAAATATTGACACCAAAACTGTGAAGCACAAATCACCAATCTCAAACACTTAAACCTGGAGTCATCGTGATGACAGGAGCTTGGAGCCAATTTTGTGGGCAGCACGACAAGGAATTCAGACCGAGCAATAAGAAGATTTTCTTCAGCATTATCCCTTCATAGTATAATAACAACTCATAAGACTTCGAGGTAGCTCGTCTAGCGCGACGTAAATCCTCACACTCCCTTTTTAGGCTCCTGTACAACCATGTTGTGCAACGTAAGTCCTAGCCCGCCTTAGGTTCCGAGGTTGCGTGTGACACGACGTAAACCCTCTTATCTCTGTGGGCTATTTGCATAATCGAGTATTATGCAAATGTAAGTCCCAAATAATAAAATTGGCAGGATTGAGTAATTAACTAACATCATCTCTAAAAATGCAGCCACACAGTAGGATAATTTGGGAAGTCACTGGAGATTCTCTTCAGGATCTATGACATCCCCTATCTTTTCTTTTATTTGGACTCCTGAAATAACTGTTCCTATTTGAGTCACTCTCACTTGCCTTTTTCCACGTCATACCGTGAAAACCTAAACTTTGAATTCTTGAAGACTAAAACCACTGATCATTATCGAGAGTTTTCTCACGTGACTTTCTTCATTTGAGATGTAATTAGCTATAGGGGCTTGCCTCTATAGGGAACTTGGAACCCAGGTAAAATAAACTTTATTTAATCCTTGTATTAGATAGGGGAACTTGTCGGTCACACATAAAATGTTCGCAGACCAAATGGGTGTCACAAATCTCTTAGTTTGCAGGATTGAGTCTATCGTCGAGGTCTATACTTATCTTTCGGGAAGGTGTAGTATTCGCGGTATCGGACACGATTATGCAAACTATTGGACTGATGAGATCCATTTGGTCTCATTTTTTTCAAAAAATTTAAACATACTATTTTCAAAACTCAAGCTATATATCTCTTATATTAAATTAAATTTCAAAAATTATTTTCATATTCATATTTTCAAATAATCATAATCAATCAAAAAGTTGACCGAAATATTCAACAGATTAACTTAATTTTATTTTATGCAAGCTTGTTCACTGAAAAATTTATCATCCTTCTGACATCTCCCCCATGTAGGGGGAGTAATTGAGAGGGTTAGTCCTCACCCACATATAAGATGAACATGGTCGGTATTTTATAACACCATCGTCACGTGTTTTCTAACCTACCCGCTTAGAAAGCATGCATAAGTTTTCAACTACTTGGACGAGATAAATACAAGAGTTTTCATGCCTTGTTTGCACTACACAAATGAATAGTTAGGATTTTTAAATTTTTCTTGTTGTGTTAGACAATGCTCATGGATAAGGCGAATTAGATAGAGGGCTCCAGAGGAATTGAGGGGAGGCTACGGGAGAGTATTTGTCATATCTGACAAGCAAGACCAAGACAACATGGGGGTCATTTTCTAGGTAACTTTGATGCTCTGTATGCGTTCACATGATCAGGTTTTGTGAAAGGAGAGCTCATTTTGACCATTTAGATTCCGATCAAAGATTATTTGAGCCCAATTCGAGCAACGTCATCTTAACTCATCTTTATTCATTGTGCTTACTCCTTTCAAATATAGAAGGCATCTTATTGAGTAATTGTGATGCTCTCAAGGCATTCGTTTCATAAACAGAGATTCATTGGGTACCTTGACAACACTCGAAGTAATTTGGCTCTATTTATGCAACGAAGTTTTTGAAGTCCGTTGTATCCATTTAGGAGTCACTCTTGGATAATTTCGGTATTCTGAATATAGTGGAATGGTTCATTTTGCAAAGGGATATTGTCTGGGCAATTTCAAAAGCCATCGAGGCATCTCAACTTTTATTCACATGACGTCTCGTTCTTCATTTGTTGTTTTTATCGAGATCAATCAAATCTTCTTGTAAGATATATATGGAGGTCAACAAAGAAAAGCTTATATATATATATATATATATATAGAAAAGCCTAAAGGCGAATATATTAATAAAAGGAAAGGTACAGATAGGTTGGATGAAAGAGCCCAAATTTACACCCTAACCTCCCAGCATACAACAAAAACGTAGGAAATACATGTAAACCCAAAAAACCAAGATTAAAATGTAGATATAGAAATTGTACGCTAAAAGTTTGCCAACACTCCTAGATTTAGTTAGCTTGCGAATGATCCAATTTGGGCTTGTCTCTGCCTCTCATTCTAGGACGAGAGCCAGCTAACAAAATGTTAAATTTGTTGTCATTACCCGAAACAAACAATGTATCATCCATCAAGTTTGGTATTTGACCTTCATTCTTCTTTTTCCTGGATGTGTAAATCTGTCAATCCTCATCCGAATATTGACTCATCTGATTAGTGAATTGGTAAGATTGCCTGACAGGTGTAGGTTGTTGCACATCTTAAGCTCCATGAGCTTGAATAACAGTAACAACTTGCTCGATCTGATGATGCGGTAGAGACGCAGCAGAAATGTTGTCACTCGTTACATCTAAGATAGGTTTTAGGGCAGGTGATGTATGAAATGTCTGTCCTGCCCCACGAGATTCATAGGAAGTATCGGGGGACCTACATCATGAGCTTTGTGTGGCATATTACCTGTGAGGGTAGTGACATCTTCAGGAGTATCTTTCTGATGATCAATAGTGTCAATAACTTGAAGCTTATCAGGAGGGGGGATTATAGCCTCTGGCTGAGAACTTTGCTTCTTTGGTCTTAGATGAGGGTGTAGAGGGTGATATTGAGAAATGAAGTGGTCGAACATACGACAATTCGAGCAATATGAAGGGAAAGACTCAATCAAAACTCTTTGCCAATATCCATTGTGTTGTGTGTCTAACCAAATTTCGTCAGAAACGATTGAAGTGATGTCCCTTTCAACAAGTACCTTGGCTTCATATGGATGAAAAAGATTAAAAGTAGGAACGTCAGTTTAAGTTGCTTGTCATAGGCTGAGGCAATAGAACACAACATTTCTTGAGTAAAATAATGAAATTTCAGGCCAGAGAGATGAATCCAGATCAGAATGATTGGTGATTCTGTCTGTGGGTCAAAATCCACCAACAATTTCAAAATCTTTATTATTTTGTTATCAATCCAGACTAATCTTCTAGCAAATAAGCGTGTAATCATTTTTATTATTAAGTTGAATAAAGATGTGTCTTCCATCTAAAAAATCAATTTTTCACTCTCCAACAAGGTGCAAAAGCTCAAATTCCTTACGAATAAGTTTCATTTTGGGATGAACATAAAGAATATTTCCAACCAAATTCAGACGACAGGAGAATGTGAGCTGATTATATTCTGCTTTCATAAAAAAGATGGTTGACTTCTCATTCTTCTTGTCTTAGTGATGCCCTCCGCTAACTCAAACAAGGAAGGGAAAGCACGATTTAGGAGTACTTGAGGCGTGAACATCTGCAAGGGCGACAACGTATGTTCTATCCGAAACCATGACCAATAGAAAGAGGTGCGATGTTAAGAACAGTGAAATTGCTGTGAAAGAAAGAGCAAAAATCGAAGGAGGATCGGCGGAAACCCCTTTAAAGTCGAGAGAGGACTAAAGGTGAGCAGAAGTCGAGTCGAGCCGAGGAAACTACGCCACTAGAAACTGAGCCCGAAGAAGAAGATGCACGACGCCAGAGATGCCGAGCTCGACGAACACAAGCATTTCTCGTGATGAAGCACGAGCAGCAGACGATTCACGACGACAACGGTGAATCAGACGGAAGCGACGAAAACGACAAACGACGAGCAAAGCGTGATAGACGAAGAGATGCAGTGGGGTAGAAACCAGGGTTCGTCATGGCAAAACCCTAGCAGAGCGTAAGCGTGAACGACAGATATATATATATATATATATATATATATATATATATATATATATATATATATATATATATACACACCCCCCGAACGAGACAGAAGAATTCTATTTAGATAGCTTAGTGTTAAACGATAAGAGATAATTCTTCTAACTACGAAGATGATTGAAGACATCCAGCCAGAGACGACTGCATACCCGTTCCCTCTATTTTGCCTGTAGAGTATGTTTTAGATCGCTCTTCGATTTCTAAGTCAACATATTTTCTGCTTGATAATAACCACATTGGTTATTTGAAACATTCATACGATAAACATCGTAGATATGTTACTTTAAACATCATAGACATTTTCAACAATTTAGTGATACTATATACCCCACTTTTCATGAATGCGTACCCAACACCACCAAGAACTCAGCCGTGGACATATATGACAAGAGTTTGCGTATCTTGTTGGATAAGAAATCTATACCTGTTGACCTCATTTTTGATGTCTTCTTTTCCTTTCCCTAGATATCCTAGAATCTAGCCTTAGGATTTCTCTATTTTGACTCTTCTAGAGGACTAGACCGGGACCTACAATATTTAGAAATTCGAACCATTTCTTCGCTCCTTGAAGTTTCATATGGACGGTTTCTAATCTTTAACGTCCAGTTAAATCGATTAAAAACCGACATATTGAAGCTCTTGTTGAGTTTCCATAGGGATTTAAAAACCATAAGAAGACTCCACGACGCGTATGATGTTTGACTTTCTATCGTGAGCAGTTTACTTGACTTTGGTTGTCGCTTACGCGAAGACTGATCAATTTTTTTTTTATGTTTTATTCGTTGAACTACTCTGATCAGACCAAAATAATTTCGTTTGTCGTAACGTGCACGAAATGAGGTTAATTTGGCACAATCATCAACGAACTTGTCCGGGTGACCTTGGACGGCGAAATGGACTGCGTCGGTGAGTCCGGGTTGTCGATTTTAGCTAGGAAGGACACCCATTTTGTTGGGGCTCCATTCACGAATAAGTTGCACAAAATTTGATATTTTCTTTTAATAAAAAAATAATATTATATATATATATATATATGGTTTTAAAAGCCCTAAACTCTAACCTCTCTTTACACGTGCGCCTCCCCTTCTCCTCTTGGGACCGAATCGTGCCCTAGCTCTCTCGGCCGAGTAAGGAGGCCCCATTTCCGGTTTCTCCGGTCACCTTATTTCTCTCTGGTGACGGCTTACCTTCTTCTCCGGTCATAACTGCCGGTTATTTTCTTGTAACGGTTTTTCCCGCGCAATGAATTTGGCAGCCCTCTCGTTCTTGAGTTTGGGGTGTTTGTTCTTGCCGTGAGCCCCTACTCTCTCGATGGCTATAAATACCCCTTTGAGGGGAGCAAATAAGGTTGATATGTTTTTTCTGAAAATTTTGAGGCAAAGTGTGAGAGCTCATTCTCTGTTGGGAGTTTTTGTTTCGTGGGTTTTCTTAGTCTTCTCGTTCTTGAGTTAGCAAGGAGTTGAGGTCAGATTTCATTTACTTCTAGAATCTGATTATGAAATATTAGTGAAAGAGATAAAGATCTCAATCTATCTTTTATCAATTATACTTGATTACTTGGAGTAGTTACCTGCTTTAACACCATGGAGTTTATTTCAAATCAGCTTGAAATTCTATTTAATTTCTAAATTAGTTGTCCATACGGTAATTTCTTTTGGATTATGAGATTGATATATCAAATGGAAATGATATATTAGTTTGATTATCTCTTTGATGAAGAAGTAAAGTTTTTCTTATGAATATCTATATTGTGACTGCCTTTACTTATTCATGCTGGAAGTAATGCAGTAGATTTTCAGGAGGTTGCTGGAAAGATATATTGAAATCTCAAGAAATATTTGAGTTCTTTTGACTATTGTTTTCTCGCTGCATTGCTTTAACATGGAGATCCTTGGATTTATTTGATTCATGGGAGATTCTGTTTTGAGCTCCTTGGTTGGACATTCGGTTTTGCTTGATCTTGAAGGCTTTGTTTTGAGCTTCTCGACTGTTCTCTGTTTCGAAATGATGATATGTGGATTTATTTAATTTTGGGAGCTTGGTTTTATGCTTCCTGCTGTCCCTTTACTCAAGTATAAGCCATTGGAATATTTTGGTATTTTGGTATTTTGGAATACCAGCTTGGGGCTCGATTTTGCTTCCTGCAGCTCTCTTTATTCGAAATTAAATATTGGACATGTTTAATGATTTGGGTGGTTGTTAGGGGGCTCGGTTTTGGCTTGGTGGTGCCTTGTTTTTTTGATCATTTGCTGGGTTTGATTTAGCGCTTATGTGGGGCTCGATTTTGCTTCCTGTAGCCCTCTTTATTCGAACTTAAATATTGGAAATGTTTAATGATTTGGGTAGCCATTTGGTGGCTCGGTTTTGGCTTGGTGGTGGCTTGTTCTTTTG
>NEWO01000019.1:324656-359777 GCA_003013225.1 Phalaenopsis aphrodite | reverse complement strand
TATTATTATTATTTTCTTATATATTATAATTTATAAAATTTAATTTTTTGAATATCATAAATTTTTTATATATAATTATTTTAAATTATTTTATATTTCGAACAATAACGATTCGAACACGAACGAACGCATCACTGTTCGTGTTTGGTTCATTTAACTAACCGAACGAAAAAAATTTGTTCCTGTTTGTCTCGTCTACTTATCGAACAAATCGAACACAAACTCATTGACGAACCGAACACAAACTGTTCACGAACAACGAGCTTTTTTGACGGCCCTACATGTGATAGGAACCATGGACGATTTTTCACAGAACTTAGAGCACAAAATATTTTATTGCCTAAAAAACAAACAACTCAACACAAATAGATAAAGATAAGTACCTATAATTCGAGAGGTAAGCGATGTTTCACAAATCATACAATTCGAGTTGTAGGAAATATCTCCCAAACTGTAACCCTATGATTCAAAGACCCAATTTCATGCATAAAATTTCCCTTAGGCTGATACAAAACAAAGTTGCCTTTAGGCTAATAGGCATGGACATGACAATATTCCTCCACACCTTGTTCTCAAGGTGGTAAAAACTGCTATTTGATCAATTCGTGTGGCCTACACTCATGAAGCAGCTTGAGGGTCTGTTTGGGGCAGTTGTAACTTATTAAAAAGTTGTGGCAGGAAGCTGCTTCGCAGAAGCTGGCTGTCTCTTAGTTTTTTACAGTTTCGAAAAGCTGTGTTGTTGCTGTTTCTAGACTAATGATAATTTTGCTCCTGTATTATAATGTTGTTTACAACAGAACTGTTCAGACTAATACAATCTATACTTAAAGACAAATATTCACTTGAAATATTACAAAATAAAAAATACATCATTAAACAACGTGTAACACAATTATCAAAATTACAAAAAAAGACTATTAAAATAACAATTAATAATATGATAACATTGTTTTTAAAATATACAACTTATGTCACGATATGTCATTTTCTAGGGAAACTCGTCACGCTTGATAATTATCAGCTGTTAAGTCCTCTAGCCGATCTGCCCTCCTAAAGAAGTTACAGCTTTCTTGTCTTCTCCTCGGACGCCTATAAAACTGTCTCCCGTAGTTATGTCACTATCGCAAAGTAAGCAGGGAACATGATAGTCCACAGTAACAGTTTAATGCTTTGGTGGTACCGGAAGTCGTCGAGCTCATCTTTTCTGAAGATTTAAAACAACAAAGCACAAATCCTTAGACGTAGTATTATCGAAAAAAAATATTATAATTAATCAATGCAAGCTTTATTAAACTATGAGATCTTAGAGAACATAACATAGACCAACGAATCTGTCACGACAAAAAGATAATAGACATTGTAAAAAATGTTCTTGGTTGTCTTCAAACCACATAATACCGAGCTTGTATGTATCACATATCCATATAAAAAAAACCATCTAGAAGAGCCTAAAAAACCATAGTACTGTAAAAAAGTGAAGAACCTTGTTGCTTTCATTGAGATTTCACATATGACAAAAACTAATAGTGACATGTATGTCATCTAGAAAATGTCTCATCATTAACCTCCAAATTAGAAAAAATAAACATGTAAAAAATATTTATATAACATATTATATCCACGGTTCCCTTTTTGGCCATCCAAGTGAGGGATAATACATGCAAATGAGCGAGAAATAAAATTGAGATTCAAAATATAGATGATTGGACAAAACATTGATACAAAAAATGATGAAAGTTTTTACCACATATTGCAAATAAAGTAGCAACAAAAAAAAGGTCCGTTCAACAACCAATGATGGTGTCTGTAATCTGCTCTTTCAACTCAATCATTTCCTCAGCATCTTCCCCATCCTGCGTGCAACTCTCAAGTAAGTCAAATTCTGTCTCTGATAAAGAATGTCCTATGCGATATTCAAATTCTTCAATTAGGACATGTAAATGATCTTGATCGGACCTGTTGAAGTTAATTTCTCTACGTGAATAATGACATCGAATATAATTGCAGAGGGCCACCACAATTTGCACTTGCTTAGGAAGCGGATATGTCAACATATTCCGCAGTATGCCTGATTTTTTCTTTCACACGCCAAATGTTCTTTCAATGACATCGCGTAAAGACGAGTGTCTCTTATTAAATCTATTTTTCCTATCCCGGGCGACATTACTTGCTCTTTCAAAAGTCGGGAATGTAATATTTGGTATCCGAAAATCGCTTCAAATATCCCTTTTGTAAGAGATATCCAAGATCATCCAAATAATATATATCTGTCATAAATACAATAATTAGTAATGCACTGAAAAATATTTAAATAGGTTTAACGGTTGAACAAAACTGGGGGTGGGTGAAGGAATTTGTACTTCCGAGTTCTCAACTATGCCTGAAAACCCTCACTCACTAATTTTCATGCTTTATTCCCCATTGCTACAACCCCACCAAACATACGGTCCAGTTTCTCTTCCAGCTCAGACTCAATACTATTGAATTTAAATTTTTTGACAGTTGACACTACCTGCAACATAAAGGGACATTGATATGTTCATATACTTTAGTGAAAAAGATAAAATCATGATATGTAGGTTTGATTTATTTTCACCTCCAATCCTTCAGCCCGCCATTCTTCTGAGGCATAAATTATCCACTTTATCGGATCTCAAGCCGTTCCGTGGATCCCCGTTTCAATTCCTTCCAAAATTTTCAGTCTTTGTTTAGTTGATTCCACTTGTTTTTCAATTGCATCCTAGCGTATTCCCTTCCCCAAATTTTCTTGAAACTTTTATTTATATTTTGTCATCATGTCTTGTTGAAGTAGGTTGTGAGCCTATTTACCAGTTCCACGACCTTAAGACAAAGATTATAAAATATTAGTTTGACTTCTTTATCTCGCATAGCAGATGAACCGAATTTTTTCGTCTTAACCATTGCGTTACTAGCATAGAAAGAGTTAAACCGCAAATATTTGACACAAAAAATAATCAACACAACTCAATCAAAAATAAAATTGTCATATTTCACCACCCCTCGTACCAAACATCACTCAAATATGACACTCAAACATCACGCAAATACACAATGAAGATATGAGGGGGAGAGGATACCGGAGGAGAAAGTAAGCAAAAACCGACAAAAAACCCTATCCACAAGTGTCGGCGAATGAAGAGGAAGAGTAGAGAAAAACTCTTAGGCAGATCGCTTGCGGGGAGGAGGCCGAGCTGGAGGGAGGACACGGGAGTAAAGATCGGGCACGTTTAATAAAACGCGCCCGCGCTGGACCATCTAAACAATCAGAATCGTGGCAGCAGGCCATGATGCGGGGGAAACACTGCACCAAACACGCCCTAAGTCTGGTTCTCGCATTCAGCTTGGGCACAATCGTCTTTTCCTTCTTCAACTTCTCAAATATTTGGGTCTTCACTTTCCCCCACTACAATTATCCTTCAATTTCTTCGTTCATGATTACACAATCGAATTATAACCCTCACACACTTCTATTGGTATTTTGCAAGTCCCTTAAACTTTCTCAACCCCTTTCAGTTCTGTGGTAGTGGCCCCTCAACCTATCTGCCACATCGATGGATCCGCTAACACTAGGGTCTTGCATGATGTGGATCACCGTGAAAGTCTACCACCCTGCCCACGTTGTTGTCGCCCTTCTCCACCTGTCTGATTCCCATCATTATCCTAAATCGCCTTTTGCTCAGAAAATTCTCATAGAAAAAGGCGTCAGTGCAATTGGAGACAGCACTCTGTCAGGATCCTGCCCATTGTATTACGGAGTAGAATAGCACTTACTTTGCTATCATCATCTAAAACATACTTCTGCTTACCTGATGCTTTCATGTTAGATGCCAACTAAAAAAAAGAAATTTATAAAAGATGGATCATCATCTAAAACATATTTGTACTAATCTGATGTAATTGGAGGCAGCACTCTGTTAGGATCCCTAACATTTTTCCTGTTGTCGCTTGTTCTAAACCTTTAGATACCGCATTTCTTCCAGAGATTGACATTCAAATCTAGCCACCGGTCTTCCTTTGAGAATTGTCAGATTCTCTTCCTGCCATCCTTTGTGTGGGAAGGGAGGGACACTTATCTTGGTATTTAAAACAACGACTTTTTCTTCACTACTCAGATGAACTCGGTCTCGTGCTCGTGAGCAAGGGATCCAGACAAGGCGGCACTAGCGATGTTGCCACCTGCCTCATCATCATCTTGCCGGAGATATCGTTGTCGTCAATCGAACAATGCCAGCAAAATCCAACGTTGACCCTTTCTCCTGCAGTATTTTTTCTTCCCTGCCCAAGCGTCACGAGGAGATACCGTTCCAGCCAAGCCAGAATCTACTTCTCTCTATGTCGAAACACATGACAGGCAAAACTCAAAATTCAGCCAAGTCTGGATCTACTTCTCTTTATGCCAAAACACATGGCAGACCAAATTCAAAATTCAGTCAAGTTTGAATTTTGAGTCTTTTTTTAGGCACTGCAGAAACTGCAGTCAAAACATAAACACAGTTGTCTACTTGTCGAAACACATGACAGTCAAAACTCAAAATTCAACCAAGCCGGAGTTTTGTGTCTTCCTACAAACACTGCAGAAACTGTAGTCAAAAGAAAATCACAGTTGTCTATTTTCGTGCAAACTCCTCTTCATCATTACATGGATGAACTTTCAGTTTACCTACAAACACTGCAAAAATTATAGTTAAAGATAATCAAACTTGTCTACTACCCTACAAATTCCATACAATAGTACTAGCAAGCGTTTTCTGTCTACCTACAGACACTGCAGGAACTGCAACCACTACTGTCTACTTACCTGTAAACTCCCTTGTAGCATTACCTATAAGAGTCTTCTGTCTGTCTAAATAAACACTGTAGAACATGCAGGCAAAGACAACCACAGAACAGGATAAAGACTTCAAGCTCTACTTCATAAGATCTTCCTCGCCCATTGTTTGATGTTTTCAAATTCAAGTTGAATTTGGTTTTCAACCATGTTTCAACTTGGGGGGGAGTGTTAGGAATTATAATATGAAATAATTTATTCCTGTAAGAAGTTATGAGGAGTAAATTATTTTATTATATTAAGGAGATATTTCCTTTCCTAATTTATATTTATTTCCTTGGATTATGAATTATTTATTTTCCTATTTTATGTTATTTTTATATCTCCTAATAATTAATATGAATTAATTATTAGAGATATTGAGTGATATATATTTACTTTCACATAATTTCTTTTTTTTTATTTTTCATATTATAGGATTTTTGTAAGGATTATTTATATTTCTGTTCATATCAATGAAATAAATCAAGTTTTTCACTGTATATCACGTTATTCTGAATTTTAACATGGATCATCATCTAAAACATATTTCTACTTATCTGATGCAATTGGAAGCAGCACTGTGTCAGGATCCCGCCCATTTTGCCTGTTGTCGTTTGTTCTAAACCTTTAGATGTCGTACAATTTCTTCCAAAGATTGACAGTAGAATCTGCTCTCAACTCTTTCACTCGACTCTGTTCGCTTTTGTTTGTTCCAGCCATCTAAAGTTTGCATTATTTTTTCCAAGTGTTGTCGTTTAAGTCCACTCCTGATTTCTTGGCTTGATATTGCAGCTTCTAATCCGCCTAAAGCAGTGACATTGCTCTGTTGTCGCACAACCTTATGTGGTTGTTGTTATTGCTCACGTTCGTTTCAACCCTGCTTGATCCCGTGATGGATGGAGGCGATTTTGTGTGAAACTTCATGATCTTTTTCATAATTTCTTCTAAGACTATGAATCTCCGCTCCCATCGTAGGACCGAGAAATATTCTTCTATTTCAGATCTTATGTGGCTCAACTTTCCCTTTAATTTCTCCTCCAAAGCATCCATTTTCTTTGTAGATATTACTCCCACAAGAGTTTCATTCACAAAAGCAAAATTTTTGTCCCCTTAAATCTCGTTGTTGGCTCGTTAGCTCGTTCAGCTCGATAAAGAAGAAATGTCATGCGATCAAGTTACGCCTCAATACACTGCGATTCTACCTACTTTCTCAAATGTCGACTATATCGCGCAGTTAAATCAGACAATGAGATGGAAACCTCTAGATCCCGTTGGCTCCCCAACAAGCTCAAATAACGACTGTATCGCGGTACTGTAAGTCGCGACCCCATCGGCTAGCCAGCAGGCTCAAATCATGATTGTATTGTATTTTATAAGCTGTGATCCCACAGTTGCGCAGAAGGACCATACGCTGCGATCCCGAGGTTGTCGCTCGAACCAACTAGGTTTAATTGCTTGCCGATTTCTTTCCAGCTAGGTCTAATCGTGAATGGTTCGCGTAGTTGAACTATATGCCACAAATTGGTATGAGATGAATTGATACGCAACGAATGAGACCTATACTGCCGTTGATGAAGACCTGGGCACTACGATTATGTCGGTGGTTTACAAGAATCGATAGCTTTGATACCAATTTGATAGGAATAGATGACAATTTTTATAGAACTTAGGGCACAAAATATTTTATTGAATGAACAACAAACAACCTGACACAAATGCATAAAGATAATCATCTAGAATTTAAGAGTTATGCGATCTCTCCCAAATGTTACAATTCAAGAGGTAGGAAATCTCTCCCAATCCCTAACCCTAAAAGATTCATTGACCCAATCTCATGCATAACACTAACCCGAAACATTTTAGTCCTATTTATACTAACAACAACAATAATAATAAAAGACTAAATTTCCTTTTGGCTAATAAAAGATAAAATTTTCCTTAAGCTAGGCACGGACATTACAACATGTAATATAAAATTGTATTTGTAAACACTTATCTCTATTTTTTCTAGATAAGCATGATCTTTTAAGTTCTAGTGATACCGGAGAAAAAACAATCGATCGCGAATTTTATTGCTGATAATTCGAAAGAATCACAATAAATTTTCTTAAAACTAGAAATAAAATAACACAAAGCACAAAAGTGCCTCTAGGGCTAGGGTGAAGGTGATGAACGCCGGCTGGACAGCACGCGTACGGGTGGTTTGGAAGTTCGCTAGCAGGTAAGGTTGGTGGAAGTATATGAGGGTGCCTGAGAAGGTTGGCGACAACAAGGAGGGGGTGTAGGAGGACTGGCATCAGCATGTCTGGTGCAGGAAGACTAGTGAGTTGTCACGATAAAAAAGTCTCACATTGGCTAGGTGTAGGGCTGAAAAACAGTATTTAAGTTATGGGTTGCCCACCACCCCTAAGAGCTCTTTTGGGAGGTGACAAGTGGTATCAGAGCAGATTACTGTCTGATAGGTGTGCATACTCTCAATGGTCCAGTGGAACCCTCGGTGGAGCCGATCCGTGGCGAGGGTGTCACGTGATTGGGTGGAGGAGAATATCACAGACAAAAAATCTCACATCGGCTAAGTGTAGTGCCAAAAAACAGTATTTAAATTCTGAGCTGCCCACCACCCCTAAGAGCTCTTTTGAGAGGTGACAAACTGTATGTAAAGGCGTTGGGAGCACTAGCGTCGGCAGGTAGAGGGGCGGGAGGGCCTGGCTTCAAGCAGGTAGGGGGCCGACAGGGTGTAGACAGCAGGAACCAGGAAGGTGGGAAGCGCTGTGAAGAGGGCAGCCAGCTGGGAAGGCAAATATGAAGAAGATTTGTAGAGATAACCACCACCTCGGAGTAGGATACTGCCAGAGCACCACCTGTCTTCGGATACAACCCTAGGAAGGGAGACCACGCAGATGGCAAGAAATCTGAAAGCAGCAAAAAGACCAAATTCACATCCATGTTGAACCTGTTGATGCGGTTCAGCCCTAGCCTGTCATCTAGTCCGAGGAAAAAAGAAAACATCTTGACCAATGGTTTTAGTCTACCTTTGCGGAGTGCAATAAGTTGCACCATTTTTATGTCAACTTATGACATTGAACTAGCAGCTTTCAACACTCTAAAAATTTGGTTGTTTAGCTGATATTTGAGCAGTATCAAACATCAATAGAGAAAGCCCCAAAAATTTTTGGCTTTTATACGCAGTCTCAAAAGTTATACCATGTTTGACCCTTCAAACTATTGTTAATTAGGTGCTAAATTATATGCCACTGGGAATAGTATGGTATCGTTAAACTACCATATAACTCCGAATGCAAACTAGCACACAAAGCCAAATAGTAGATTTAAGGATGATGGTCTGCCCATAAATGAACGAAGTGAATCTTACCCATCTAAAAGTGACTTAAAAGGCCATATTTGATTGTGCTTGTAATTAGAAAGCATAAGTGATGAAATTGCCAAATTCTCTTATTGGTTTTATGTAATTAGGTAATATATTTGATTATAACTCAACTCTGTCAAATATGATAATTTCATTTCGAGTAAAGTGTGACTATTTATCTGGGGTCATTTTAGTTTTAGTCTATAAATTTCACATTGGTCCCTAAAATCTTTTAATATGTGCTAAAATAAATCCCAGGGAGGACTATTTAGCCCCCATCTGAAAGAATGTGGCGACTAAATTGACACTTTTATGGACTGGGGCTAAAATTATTCCCCACAAAAAAGTCAATAGAACATTTTGACAATTTTCTCATTTTATAACCAGAATGGCACAAACAAAGCCATCATCATCTAAAACATACTTCTACTTACCTGATGCTTTCTTGTTAGATGCCAACTAAAAACAAGGAAATTTATTGCTCACCTTCCAGTTTTAGATTGCCACTAGGAGGCTAAAAAATTATCACTTTATTACGTGATGAAGCTGTAGATTGTATTAACTACTCATTAAGCATAGACTTCAGAAGGTTTCTTCACCAGATACACTCTTTTACTTCCATTTTAAATTGTTCATTATGTAAGCACTCACTCTCCCTGCATTGTTTTCTATGTTTTTTCCTTTTTATTTTTTTCTTTTTTTTCTTCCATATCCTGTAATTTTGTTTTACCAATAGACTGCCATATTTATATAATCGGGCATTGGCATACCTACCACCTAAGTCCTATGTATTTACATGTCTAACACCTAAACTCTACTTTTTTACATTTATAACTCCCAAATCTTTCATATCACAGAAAAAGTGAAATACACATTTTTATGCATAGATAAGGTGGCATATATGTAAAAATTGAAGTTTAGTACATGGGAACTGTGGGTACAAATGTAAACCTTCCTTGCATAATTGGTGAAAGGTCAATTATTTGGAATAACACCTGATACTACCACTATGTTCCAGGGACATGGAAACGAGTTTGACTATTCCCAACCAATGTTGCTAAATGTTGGGAGGAATGTTCAGGCTTTACACGTGTCATGTGGATTTAATCACAGTGGTGGAATATTTGAATACAGTGAAAATTGAGGTTGGTCACCTACCCAAACTTACCCACACGTTTCACATTATCTATTCATTTGTAAACCCATGGTATAAAATAATTATAATATTCCTCTTATTCTCTATGTTTTTTGTGCATGTATATCAAAGATATTCATTGCCATGTAAAGCCAAGTCTAAACAATATATAATGTTTTAACATTTTTAAGGTAAAAATAGCCTTTGATAGTCTTAAATTTTGGTGTAAATATGCTGTGGTTTATATGTATTTTGCTGTTTTGATTAGATATCCTTTTGCTCTAATGTAATTTAGTTCATGATTTTTACACAGAAATTGTATTTAGATATTCTGATTATATTTTTGGATCATTTACTCACATAACACACAATTATATGAAATAAATAATGAAAAATTTAATGTAACTATTAAGCTTATTTAATTAAAATTATGATTCAAGTCAAATTCCTGAAATTTTATTTTGATCCTTTATATCATAAGTAATTATCATAATTAAACAACACTAAAATTAATAAATTTAGTTGCACATTAATTAACATCAAATAACCTTATTAATTTTTTTTAATTAATTTTCAAATTATTTAAATTAATTGAAATTGTACCGTTGAAAATATTTTAAATAAGTTTCTAAAAATTCAAGAAACACCAAATTTCGTTGCTAAAAGCAAAAATGAAAAAAATTCTTTTGGCTGATTCGGTATCTTTTCTTTGATTTTTTTGCATTGATTTTAATATTCATTAAATAAAAAAATAAAGAAATTAGGATTACAAAATTAAATTCATTTTAAAAAATAATTTGAGCATTTGATATTAAATTTTGATCTTAAAATAAAATTTTTAAGTTATAATTATTTCAATTTTTAGTAGAACAAACAGTAAATTTCAAATTTATTGACAGAATTACATTTCGGTTCAGGTTAGATTAGTTTTGAAATTTGAATTTTAACTTAATTCAATTCGACTAATCTATAACTACAAATCAATCCATTCAAATCAACCATTTGCACACCCCCATACAAAACCAAACTTGTTGAAGCCACCATTGTAGAATCAGAACAAATTTCTTTAATATATGAAAACATAGTAATTTTGTTACAAAACTACCCAGAGCCAAGCCTACAACTCTTCAAAACTGAACTGATCAATGCTTCCTGTAATTATTATTTAAAAAAGAAAAAAAGAAAAAACATACCAAAGAATGAAAAATACATGCTTTCACATTCATCATAAAAATATGATCTTGATCCCATGATTCCCCAAAGTCTGCTCCGCCGCATCAGCTGCTGTTGGAGTTCGGAAAAATTAAATCTTTCGAGTCTCGAAGCTGTAGAGACCCAACGAGAGAGTGAGAATCGTCGTCCCCAATAGAAGAACACTGTAACAGCAGTAAGAAACAATGGAGGTCGGTCAGAGGAGAGCTCCCCACACAGCTCCATCTCCTTCCCCACAACGAGCGTGCACGTCCTTTATTCTCTCCACAGACTTGCAGATGCCGCTGCAGCTCCAATCAAATGATGCCACGCACACATTCCCTGCTTGAGCCTTCCATTCACAATCTGAACAATTTCACCAAACCTTTTAATTAAGGATTTATTTACATACATACCCACATCATTCTCATGTATTCTCACTTTGACACTTTAAAGATAAGTTAACAAAAGAAATAAAACCTGGAGGAGTTCCACAGCACATGTTCCTGTCATCAATATGTTCAACATCAAGCCCAATAAACCATGCACCAAGAGAAACATCTTCATTTGCATACTTGTGAAGTATAGGCCTATAACATAAAGAAAAGAAAAAAAAAAACACATTATAATTATAATCATAAATAGTTAATTGTGTTACAGAGAAGTCAGCAGCCATGACTCAACTGGTTTATAGAAATGAAGGTTGCCAGATCTTTCGAAATGGCGTAGATCTGGCCAGTCGCATGGCGGAAGTATTTGTTCCCTTCTTCGCCAAATTTCCAGTATTCGGGCTCGTGATACTTTACATTCCTGTAAAAATGATACAAAATACATTAGCTTTTTGCTCGGAAAACCAGCTTTAACATGATTTGTTTTCATTATTTTAGGGTTTAGTGTGGCAGACTAAAAAAGAAGAGGAAGGAAAAGATATACTTATTTGAGAGAACTGGACCAGATTTCATGCACCCGACGTAGACCCTTGGTTTGGACCTATGGCGAGAGAGAGTTGCGGCTAGCATACCTAAAACATAAGTAAGAAAAAAAAAAAAAAAAACACTTCACTATTGTAATCAAAATTACTTGTATAAGAAGGCATATAGAAAAAATCATTAAAATTATGGGGCACTTATATACATGCCAAACAATTCTTATGTATTTACATATCTAACACCTAACATTCATAATTACATGTATATCGCTCAAATTTTTAGCATCACATCAAAAATACAACCATCACCATCATTTTAAAAGTAAGAAAACACCATTTCATGCATAGGTTTATGACACCAACGTGTCATAAATATAAATATCAAAATTTGAGTGTTTGACATTCAAATTCATAAGAATTGTGTGTTATGTATGTAAGTTTACTTAAAGTTAAGTATACATACCTAAGTTTACATGGACATCATCATCCACCTTGACATAAAATTCAGCATCCCAAAGAGTAACTGCTGTGGAAAAGAATATCTTTGTTTTTGCAGATAATTCATGATACCCTTCAACATGATCCTGATCATATACATGGATGTTGTTATAAAAAAAATTCCAAGGCATTTAAGCTTTTGTGCTTTGATGAATAGAGAAAAAAAGAGCACATTTACCAGTCTCAGAAAGTCATTATGTTGTTCTTCTTCGGAATCAATTGCCCTATCGAGAATGCTATTCGACGTAGCGCTGCAAGCAAAAAAAAATCAAAGATGTGTGAGGACGAGTGCAATGAAACTTAGATACGCATTTCTCTATCAAAACTTGTATTGTGTTATGAAAGGAAATACGGTGAATTTCGCTTGATGAAAACTATAAAGAAATACAACTTAGTAATATAAATATGTGAAAGTGTGTCAAATATGACCGGTGCACTCGTCGTATAGTTTATACATATAATTAATACACAGAGAAAATAAAATGAAATACCTGTGGCCAATCATAAACCGGATGATGATGCCCTTCTCCCGTTCGAGTTCTTTTAGCTTCTCACCTGAGTGGACATAAATGGTTCTCATGTAAGTGTTATAATGCCAGGATAAAAATACATCAAAAATAAAATTTAGAAGGAAAAATCTGTCATGCACATGTCACAATAGAATGTGTTTTTATTTTTTGGGTCATTTACATTCATACCAAGTAATTCCTATGTATTTACCTATCTAATATCTAAACTGAACTTTGCAAATTTACAACACCCAAAATTTTCATATCACATCTAAAATACCACCATTTTAAGAAAGTGACATACACCATTTCATGCATAGGTAAGGTGATATGCATGTAAAAATTGAAGTTTAGGTATTAGATCATAAATACATAGGAATTGAGTAGGGCATGTATGAAAATCTTCCAATCTTTTTATTTAGTTAAAAATCTTATTATACTAATAGCAGCACACTTCTTTTAGTACAGATCAAATTCAATCAGTACATGCATTCTGCAAAGTTGCTGGAACACAATATTCACATACTCTCTCATTTGGGGAGATATAAAACAGTATATGTGATAGGTGTTAGAAATACACAAAAGCTGCAAAGAGTTCACCAACAAATCAAATAGTTAGGCCAAAGAGAAATACAATCATCATCATCTTCATAAGCTTTATCCAAGACAATATCCAAAACCCCAACTTTGGATTCATTTTATGAAGTTTGGTTAAAGTTTTAAAATTGTCATCATCATAACATCAACCCTCAACCTTTCTCGTAAGGCTTGGGAGCGAAAATCATGGAATAATGTCGAAGAAATATGAGCAAATTTAATCAATCATTTGTGTCTTTTGAACCATCATCTAGATAGAGATCAAAGTAAAGCATGCAAATGAAATTTGCAAAGTAACATGAATAATTCATCAATCATAATCTCATTTTTCCACTACTTAAGCATAATTAACAAATTTTACGGATTTAAACAAGGTAAAAAGGGGAATTAGGTAGTAACCTTGAGGCATCCAGGTATCTCTGACAGAATCACGCCTCTTCCTGCTACTAAATGCTGTATTGATCCCAATAACAATAAAAGCCTTCTTTTTCTGCTGGCTGGAAGCTGTAATGGTTGGAGACCCATTAGAGCCTGTAAGCTCATGAGAGCTTCTGGTTACCGCCAGCTCCATCTGTAGCGTTGATATCGTCTTATCCAAAGATCTGAAGATACAGATCAAATTCAGAAAAAAATATCAACTAAACCCTAAAATTTAGATACTTGGAGAAAAAGGAATCAGTAAGAAGAAGAAGGTGTTCGGAATCATCAACTCACTGTAAGGCTTCATGGGTTCTCGTGACCTCCCCCATTACATCCTTGTCAAGATCAACCTTCTGTTTTAGATTCAATCACTGTTAAAATAAGAACCAGAAAGCGCCAAAAAGAATGAAGGTTAAAGATAGAAACTAACAGATAATAACAGTACCAACCTTCCTAGTCGCGCAATCTTCCGATACAACATGGAGCTCCTGCTCCTTCCTCCCCTGCGAAATCATCTGCTTGTTCGAATCTACCCGTTTATTCAACTCCGGAAACCTAATCAACCCCGAAAAGAACTCGATCATTAAGTAAAATCTAGAAGAAGAAGAAGAAGAAGAAGAAGAAGAAACCCTAATGAAAAATCGACGAGGGATTCACCTATCAGTGAATAGCATTCCGAGGCCGAAGCTCGCGACGCAAAGCAAAATGATCCATCTCGTCGACACCCTCTTCTCCGCACCTCCATTGACCCTCGCCTTCATCATTTTCTTCCCCTTCTCTCCCGAATCTCCTCTCTCCTCCTCGATTCGAAAAAAGACCGCGCCTTTATGGAAAAACAGAGCAGATTCGAAAGGAGAAGAAGACCCGCAAACTCGGAATGCGAGAGGAAGTCAAAGGCGACGGCTTCAAAGAGAGGAGACTGTGAGAGTCCAGAAAGCTCCTGCGTAGAAGAAGGAAAGAGGAAGAAGCTGATCGCTCCTCCATTTCCTCAGCTTATAAAAAAATGGCGAATTGCTCCAAATTCTTCAAAATTAATGCTCAGAAGATAGATTTTCGGTTCTATCTGAGTAAAAAAAAAATAAAAAAAAATCATATAAATATTATATTTATTTATATAATTAATTAATTATATGGTCATTTACATAATTTGTAAATATATTATTATATTGTCTAAATTTGTAAAAATTATCACTCAAATCTTAAAATTATTGAATTTATTTATTTATTTCCTTAAATGTGTAGAGTCCAAACATTTGTTTTTATTGTCAATAGCCATAAAAAAATTCAACTTACCATTTGATATAATCATATTGCTGTTAATTTATAAATATTAAATTAAAAAGGAAGAAAATTTAAAAGCAAATAAAAGAGAAAGTTTGGGCACGATTAGGCGTTGGCATTTGGAGGACAGAAAACTGCTTAATACATTAATTAATGCTAATGAAGATAGTTAAGCAGATCGCATCTATCACTTCGGATACTAATTCTCACGATTTACAGACAATTAGATTATTTTAACGCATTACATTAAATAAAACTCTTTAATTCGAATCTGAAGTTTAAGAAAAAATTAATGATCTTTTAATTAATGTTTTAAATTTCGGTAACTTCGATTCAATTTAGTTGATTTCGATACGTTTTTTGTTGTTGAAACTCGTGCAAATATTTATTGGGTGAATTTAATAATTTTTGTTTTTAAATATTTACATACGGGCCACCCAATTCTTTTTGGCATTTATACCATCCATGATGCTGTCTTTTTAATTCTTAAGAAGTAATGTATACTTTTTGATGCATTGAGGTGGTATGAATGTAAAAATTAAAGGCTAACTGTTAGATATCTAATTACATAGGAATTGAGTTGTATGTATGTAAATCTCCATTAGGAATTGAATTTTTCTAGAATTTAGAGGGTTCAGATGAAAATGTCCCATCACTCAAACAATTATTTTAGAGACTTTGTAAAGGAAGTACTGTTATTATAATGTATTTGAAATATTTTATAATTGTTGGGTTCACTGTAACTCAATGCTTTATAGTTTTTTGTATGGCTTGAAGTAGATTGAAATAATGTATTTTAAAAAAAAAATTCACGGCAGCAAAAATTGACCGAAAAATGGCAGGCTGAATGCGAATGGAAGATGGTCGGCGGAGGTGGGCGGGCGGCGAGTGGCGGGTAGAGATGGCGGCAGTTGGGGCCGGTTGGTGGCGCAGCGGTCGACGACAGTGATGGTGGCTGGAATGGAGGGGGATGGCTGCCTGTGGTAGAGGGCGGGCGGCGGGCGAAAACTGGTGGCAAAAGACGGGCGATAGTTTGCTGATTAAAGTTTAGTGTAATTCAAATTCAATCAAATCTGTCAAATTTTAAATTCAGCTAAAATGAACTGAAGAGTGACTTCAAATTCATTGAAACATTACATTTTACTTGTACCTCTTCATACTAAACACATATTTTCCTCAAATCTTTGTAAATGGATTACATTACACTAAAAATTCTTCCAACCAAAGAACCCTTTAGTTTTAAGGGAATTTTATCAATAGTCCTATGAAATTTCATTAATTGTAGTTTGTATTTTAATTAGAATTTTTTTGTTAATTTCGAACATAAGAAAAACTTTTTGGGGCTCTAAATAAACTAAAATGGTCTGGCTATTGTGTGAGCATGAAGATATATGCATATAATATTTTTTTCCTAAAAAAGAAATTAATTATCATATTTATAATATATTTAGATGAAGGCAAATAGGTACAATTCTATATTATTGATACGTCACCAATAAATTTTCATCAACCAGCAAAATCTTGGTGCAATTTTTTTAACAAGAATCATTCAAACTTTGATTAAGAGTTATCCAGAGCTCTGATTTCAGCAAACTTATAGTCAAATTGATCGGCTCGATGAGACAGACCTAATGACATGAAAGTCAGTCCAATACGAGTCAAATCATGCCTGGATCAAATCATTAAACCACTCTTTGAGGATTTCCGGAGGCATTTAAAAGGTCAAAAGGATGTCGAATCTAGTGAGTTCATAGTCAAATCTAGCGTCTCAACGAGACGAATCCGACGAGCCCAAAATCACTCAATTCTGACATCATTAAGGCACTCAAATGTCTATTAAATGTCATTCAATCAAGGGAAGCTCTCCGGATCGTCTGATTAAAATGATTCATATTTCTGCAGTAATTGCACCAAGAACACTATAAATAGAGTTCCACCCTCACATGAGGGAGGAGGCTAGAGAGAACTTGAGGCTTTAAGAAAGAGCTCAAGTTTAACATCATCCATGTCATCGTCGACCTTCGTCGACCACGACCAACCTTTGGCGACCACCGCCAAACTTTGTCGACCACTGCCGGCCACCGTCAATTCCCGCTAATCACCGTTGTCCTCCTTCGACCATCGTCGACGGTAATCGACCGTCGACGACCACCGCTGAATTTCGTCGACCATCACCGACCGTCATCGATTGTCATTGACAACAGTCCCTCATTACCGATCTTCGTCGACCACCGCTGATTAGATGTCGTCAATCGACATTATAACTTGAAAAGCCAGTAACCCTGTTTCGTCTAGGGGACAAGGGATCGCTGTAATCATCAACCTATAGTGGATTTTTATAATTGGGTCAGGACCCGTGATTTTTTCTTTTTACTGGTTTTCTACGTAAAAAATTTTGGTGTCATCACAGATTATTTACCTTTTTAGCTGAGTGTGTGTTGAATCCTCATGTAACGCTAAGACGATAATCAATTACTCTACCGTCGCGAATTTTTTGGCACGCATCAGTTACAGCTGCACATTTCCTTAGAAAGTGAGTTGGAGGCGATGATGCATCAAAAACGTGCCATGAAGATGGCAAACAATTCATACACATCTAATTTAATCCCCACCCCCATGATGTATATTACCCAATAATTGATATTACAATACTCTTTTACTGCATACATCTCTATAAAATATCATCCTGAGCTCATCCTAATTTTGATACATCCTCTAATGTAATTAATGAAACCAAAAAATATACATTCAAGATAGCTATGAAATAAATAACCTAATAATATAAAATGGTGTAAATCATTAGATGATAATAATAAGAAGATTTAAGTACATACCACTCAATTCTTATGTTTTCGTATATTGCTATGTATTTGTATATCTAGCAATTATATTTCAATTTTTACATATGTCAAGTCATCAAAAAAATTTTCATCATCGGGCATGAATCTTGATGCATGACAAAAATAATGAGCCATTTTTTTAGCAGAGAATGTTCAAATTTCAATTAAAAATCATCCAAAACTCTTATCTCAGCAAAATTATAGTGAAATTGGTTAGCTCGACGAGACAAACATAATGACGCCAACATTTACCTTGTATGAGTCAAATCAAACATATATTGAGTCGCTAAAGTATTTTTGGAAGCTTTGGTACCCGATTGAAAGATCAAATGGATTTCAAATCTTTTAATTTTATACTCAAATTGAGAGTCTTGAAGAGAAGAATCCAATAAGCTTGATATCATTTAATTTTGACACGGTTAAGGCACTCAAATGTCCACAAAACACTGACCAATCAAATGAACCTCTCCAGGTCGTCCGATGGAGTGGTCTGAACTATTGCCTTGTTTATCAGGAGGCCTTTCGATGACTATAAATAAAAGTCCCACCCCTCTTTTTGAAAGAGGGAGGAAGATCTAGACTTTGAACCAAAGGAAGCCAGAGACTTGGAGGAGAAGGAGCGAAGGTACGATGTTCTACACCAAAGGTCAAGTGAGCACCATCCACATCTGCATCCACCAACCACAATTAACTAATGCTCGCCGACCGCCCTCTGCTCATTGCAATGAAGACACTGACTAAATCACGACGTACACTATAGAGTAACAAACCATCATGCAAAGTAACCACCAGACCCGCAGAGTAACAACATACCCTAAGATGGAGCAATGATACAACTCAAAGATGATGTAACAACACACCTTGAATACGATGCGAAGATGCACCCCAAATACCTTACAACGACGTCTTTCAAACATCGTGCAACAATGCATTCCTCAATAACTGCTTGTAACTGCCGTACTTAGAATACGATTCAATGATGTTATCATGGCTATTACAACCTTCAACTCTGGCCTATGTGGCTTACAGACACTATCACAACTCATGCAACTCCCAACTTCAACTTAAGGACGTTATCACATCTCATGTAGCTTCCAACTCTTGCCTTTATGGCCTACAGATGCTTACGAATGTTATCTCTGCCATGCAACTCATAACTTCAACCTCTGTGGTTGATCACTATCTCAGCTCATGCAACTCACAACTCCAGTATCTGTGGCATACATGCATTATCATACCTCACACAAATCTCAACTCTGATCTCTGTAGCCTATGTATATTATTGCAGCTTCTAACTACGACCTTTGTGGCCAACTGACACTCATAAAGCAACCATCTACGACTCACATAACCAAATATTATCATGGCTTTCAACAATAGCCTCCACATTGAGCTGGCTGTACAACCATCGTCCAAAAATATTCAAAGCAGACCACTGTATCCATAACAATTGACTATGACCCTTGTAGTCAGCTATCGTCGAGAACTACAACCAATTTATAGCTATTATCAATAGACTATTATCGTATGCCTTTGTAATTTCATCTTTTCTATTTCAGTAGAAGAGTTGACCGATGTAATTATAGTTACATAGTGGATTATTTCAACTAAACTAGTCCATATGACTTTTTTTTCTTTCAAGAGCTTTCCACGTAAAAACTTCTTATCTCTATACTTGTTACTTTAATTACCTGAGTGTGTGAAGGATTTCCGTGCAACTCTTAAGACACTAAATAATCAAACTATTACAATGAATATGCTAACACGCATCAGCATGCATACCTCCTTAATTACCTACTTCTTAAAAGTTAAAATGGTGGGTAATATAAATGTAAAAAAGGCAAAATATATTTTTTAGAAATGTAACTACATAGGAATTGAGTGGTATGTATGTAAACACTTTCACTGTCATTAAATTAATGTCACATAATAATTACCCATGCTACTGTTTGCACTAGTTATGCCTGAAACCGGCCATGAAAAACTTATTTAATTTATGCGTTACGCTCTGTGTATTGTATTTAATGATATAATTTTGCTTAAAATATTTTAAGATGACAAACTCTCTCCAACAATGAAAAATTAGACGACCTATGCAGAGATGCATGTGCCGTCTGATTTCCACAGTTGATCAGAGTTTTTATCATTTTTTTTTTAAATGGGTCCACTGAAATACAACTTTGATCTGATCAATGGTGGAGATCGGACGATACATGCATCTCTGCATAATTTTTCTTCTAAGAACATATATCCTCCTGCGAGCTATTATTATGAGCCATTTACATATATACCACCCAATTTTTACATATAAGACCTAAACTATTTTTTATATTACTATCACCCATATCTTTTATATGCAATTTTTAAAATGTGAACCATATGTTTTTGTATTAAATAAGATGCCCTATAAATAAATATCAAAGTTTAGATGTTAGATATGTAAATACGTAGGAATTGTGTGATAAATATGTAAATCTTCGTGTTATTATTTATATTTATTTATTTATTTCTCAAAATACAAGTGGTATACGTATGGACATGAAATAATTACCCATTATTAATTATTTCATAATATAAATAGAAAAAAACAAATTAGAAATCGGCTCACAATTAATTAGGTTAAAATGAACTTTAAATTTTTTTGCAATTAATTGATTAATTATATATTATATTCATCTTAAATAAAGTCAAAGACTTTTAAAAGTTATCATAATTAAAAGTTTTTTTCCAAAATATTCCAAAACAATTCAATATTCTTGACATATGGAAGATATTAGGCATAAAAACAACAACAATAATAATAATAATAATAATAAATAGAGAAAGATTATTCACAAAAATTACCCAATTTACTTTGGAAAAATATTACATCAGTACTCCTAACGTAGAGCTGTGTTTGGAGTCCACTCATATACCGACACGTGAATGTGACAAAAAAATTAAAAAAAAAGATTGTTCTAGCTTAGGGGAATATTTCTCTCGTATTACTCCGCATTATTTAGATATTATTGTGGTGATATTCATGTGTTATTATATTATGAAAATATTTCCGGTGTTATAATAACACAATAGCACATTAATATCACCACAATAACATCTGAATAACGCGGAATACCACAAGAGGAATATTCTTCTGTGTTACCGGGCTGGATCACAGGAAAGCACACACGTTTTTCTGAAACCACATGTCTGCATATGAGTGGACTTCGAACGTAGCTCTACGTTATGAGTCCTGATGTAATATATTTTTCATTTGTTTTAGAGGGGAACATATTAATCAATAGCTGTCATTAAATAGCGTTAAAGGGAAGAAGGCAATTAGCGTCATATTTATTAATTAATTTCTTTTGAAAGATAATTCGAATTGTTGCTTTAATCTAAATTAAAAAATAAATAAAATTTGTGATCATTTATTTATTTTTAGATGAATATTACACGTAAAAAAACTAATCAAAATATATTTGACACATATTAAAGTAAAGTCAATAACTATAATTATGGAGGTTAATGTGCCTTCGAATCTGCGCCCAAAGGTGTAAACGAGTCAAGTTGAGATCGAGCCACTCTCTGGTTTAGCTTTAGTTCGATTAATTAATCGAGCTCAAACTTTTTTTTTGCGAGTTAGAGCTAGTTCACGAGCCAGCTTGATTAATATAAAAAAGAGAAAATAGTATTAATTCAAATTGGTGATAATAACATAATAAACATAATGAGCATTTAGGTGATACATTTTAAAAAATATATTTGATATAAAATGTTAAATATCATAAATTAAATTTTTTTTACTAATTCATTGATAAAACTTTGAACTTTAATACATATTTGAATACATTTTATAATAATTATTTTTTAAATGAGTCAATTCAGAAGTTAATGAGTCAAGTCAAGTTGGCTTGAGCTTGATTTTGTTAGCTCATTGAACAAGCCGAGCTTGAGCAGACCCACGAGTCACCTTGATATAAAATGTTAAAGATAAATATATAGTTTAAACTTCAGATGTTAGACATGTAACTACATAATAATTGTGGGCTATATATATGCAAGTATTTCTCATAAAGAACACCCATTGACCACTTAAAAGGCATTATGAGCTCGTCTATTAATTAAATGTTAATATTTCAGTCATATGATAATAATAAACATTAATAATTTATTTAACTTTTTTTTTAATATAATTCATTTCACTTTCATTTTCACGAGAAAATATTACATACGAATAATATATGTGTGAATATGTGATATTGTAATGGTATTATACGCATAAAATGTGCATTTGATTTTTAATATGATATTAAAGATTCAAAGTGCTATGAGTGTAAATATTGAAGTTTATGGGTTAGATATGCAAATACATTAGAATCATGTGGAATGTATGTGAATGCAGCAAAATATAATATTTGGCTTTATTGACTTCTAAGAAATTACTTGAATTATTTAGGCAACCTTTTTCTATTTGTACAGAATCTCACAAAAATTTCATAATTTATTTTCTTATTATTTTGTTATAAAAAAAACCTTAAGAGTAGTAGTGATGAGATAAACAAAACTATTATATGGTCAAATAATTTATTATTTGTTTAATATCTACAAAATGAATTATGGTCTTGGTCTTTGGAAAAAAATATTACATCACGACTCCGTACGTAGAGTTACGTGAGGAGTCTAATGAAATAACGTCACAGGGGAATATTCACAGTAACACGGGTAAAACAGGGGAATATTTCCCTCTTATTATTCATGTGTTATTGTATGTTATTCATGTGTTATTGTATTCTAAGAATATTTCTTGTGTTATAATAATACAATAACACATCAATAACATTTGAATAGCACTCAATAACACCTGAACAAGACGGGATGAATATTCTCGTGTTACTGGACCGGTTTTTTTTTCTGACATTCACGTGTGTGGAGTGATTTTATTGAACTCTGCACGTAACTCTACGTGCGCAGTCCTGATGTAATATTTTTTTCTTGTCTTTGACAGAATTATAGGGTTATTATCTTATAACATTTTATAATTATTTCATATCTCTTCGCCGGCCAACCAACACTATACATTTGTCAATCTTAGGCGTTTAGTTGGCATTTTCTCTTTCGGTTTAGTACCCCCGGTGAAAATTATAAATAAGAATTTACCTTAGAATAAGGCAATTTTATACTTTGGGACAATAAGGGGTTATAAGTGTAAATACCAAAATTTGGGTATGAATACAAGGAAATTGTGTGGTATGTATGCATATAACTCTTAAGAAAATTAGAAAACTACAATGTTCTCTTTGGGGCAACTACAACTTATTGAATAAGCTATTAATTAGCTGATTAAAAATAATATGCTGATAAGCTTAAAATTTTTTATTTTTTTGGAAAAGTCAAATCGCTGCCAGAAAACTGTCATCACACCTAGATATATGCAGTGTAAAAACTCTATTTTTAGCTTTTTCAAAACGCATAAACTGTCAAACACAGTTTACCCAAACAGGCACACCACACTAAATAAGCTGCCCCAAATGGGCCCGAAGTTCACGAGTCTGGTGGTGTTAGGTATTTAAAATTTTCTTAATAATATGCTTCATGGTCGCATATTAACGTCAATGTAATTAATAGTTAATTGTATGCAGGAATTATGAAAAAAATAATTACTTTTCACTGGCAATTGTCCGCCTAATTGATATCACGTTAGTTAGTATTTGTGTAAAGCTGTAGATTTAGCTCGCAGATCGTTATCTAAAAAAATTATATATAATGTAAATAAAATCAGATAAAATGACTTACGCGAAGAATTCGAGCTGAAACGGATCCAAATGCCTCAATTTGAGCCATCTTGTTTTGATTTTGAGCCGGATTGAGCCTATTTTTAGCCAGAGCAGATCTAAATAACTCAAAATTGAGCTAGCTAGTTTTGATTTTGAGCTGGATCGAGCTCTATTTAATTTGGAGCATGGCTGGCTAAAAATCGAACATAATGAGTCACGAGCTGATTTCAAAACAAAGGCAATCCATGCATGCAGATTTCGAGCCTGACCCTTGTTCGCCGTATTTGAGTGTGAGCGCCTATATATATACATATATATATATATATATATATATATATATATATATATATATAGTAATGGATTATCTATCGTCTTAGCGTTGCATGAGGATTCAACACACACTCAGATGAAAGAGAAACAACTTGTGATGACACCAGAAGATTTAACGCGGAAAACCCATAAAGGGAAAAAACCACGGGACTAGACCTAGTTATAAAAATCAAATATAAGTTGATGATTACAGAGGACACTTGTCCCACAAAAAAGAAATGATTATTAGATTTTTCAAGTTACAACGTCGATTAACGGCGTTTGGTCAGCAGTGGCCGGCGGTGGTCGACAGAGGTCGGCGTTGGTTGGCGACGGTCGGTGGTGGTCGATGATGATCGACGATGGAAGGAATGATGTTTGACTTGAACTCACACCTCAATTTCTCTCCCCAGCCCCTCCCTCATGTGAGTGGTGGGCTCTATTTATATGATGTTTGATGGACATTTGATTGCCTTAACGATGTCGAAATCGAGCAATCTTGGGCTTGTTGGATTCGTCTTGTCGAGATACTTGATTCGACTATGAACTCGCTAGATTTGACATCTGTTTGACCTTACAAATGCCTTCAGCAATCCTCCAAGTGTGGTTTAATGATTTGATATGAGTTTGATCTGACTCAGATTGAAATAGTTTTTATATCATTGGGTCCATCTCTTCGAGCCGGTCATTTTGACCATACGTTTCCTGAAATCGGAGCTCTGGATGACTCCTAACTGAAGTTTAGATGTTTATTGTTCAAAATATTGTCTCGATATTTGCGTTGGATGATGAAAATTTGTTGGTAGCATATCATATATATATATATATATATCTCTTAATCTTCATAAAAAAACATATTATTAGAGCGCCAAAAATAAAAAAAATAATAAAAACGTGAAAAAAATTTATTCATTTGTTGGTTATAATATTAGAGACAAATTTAAATAAAATTAAATAATAAAGACACTTGCATATGCATGCGTCAAATCTTATATGATCCACACATTATAACCACATTAGATCATCAATGAGTAGATCACCTACTATACTTATATCAAATTACACCATTGAAATTAATGAGTGCGCATATTTGAGGGAGTTTCACGTTCATACCCGAACAGTTAAGGTGGCAATATTTCAAGACTAGTACTGATTCGTTGAGCTATCTCTACTCATTGTTTGGCATGAAAGTGAAAGATCATTAACTCTGTAATACACAAACACAATTGATGAACCAAGATCATAAGAGCATAGAATATGAAGCTAATGATAGACACTTTTATCCATCATCTCAAAAATACCAACTTTTGTTATGATGAAGTTCACCATTTGCAAAAGAAAAGGTTGCGCTCATGTCAATACCAGATGAGATTCACCATGTGATTGCTGCATTAGAAGGGTTACAGAAAGCAGCACAACTTGAAGAGATATGCACTATACTAACTTTTGTATAAATTTAATGATAGCATATGATCAATTGTTATTTCTTTTTGTATATTATTATATTCTTATGGCCAGCTGATATATATATGTGTTGATTATGAGACAGTGACAATGTGGTTTACCACATTTCAAAGAGAGTTGTAGGTATTGAGTGTGTTTGACACTTACAATACTTGTGATGGATCATCATCTTCTTACAACATTTGTTGAGTGTTGGTCACTTCAAACCAACTCATTTCATTTATTAGTGGGCAAGATCACTATCATCACATAGGAGATGACTATAATACTGAGGATTTGGGTTGATGACCTCACAATGGAAGGTTGACAATTGTTGCCAGAGGCAAGAGGTAAGAGTTATATCTCTATTGCTATGATGATCTGCTAGGTGGCCACCCCATTCAGGCATGTTGTACCATTACCCTGATGATATGAATATTGCATCAATATAGTTTATACAGTGTAGACTAGAGCACATGCTTGCATATCCTTTAGATAGTTGAGATGGACATATAACCCGGAGTACATGAATTTGCCTAACATCATCTTCCACAAGCACGTCAGGACATGTATGTACCCGTGCTGCTTGGCTCTTTTATCATTTTGGACACCTTTAGTTTAGATATTCATTTGTAATATTTATCACTTTTGGAGGATATTGACAGTTTTTGGTACTTTATTTAAGCAGCAATATTAAAGAACCTGTATAGAGAAATAAAAAAGAAAATTAAACATAAGCGATTTAATAAGGTCGGATGTTTGCATTTACTGTAAGTGTAGTGATGGGGAAGATTTCAAATTAGAAGATTTGCATATTGAGTACTTTACCTAGTAGATATCAATGGGAAGGGCATAAGGCGTCGATATATGTTCCCCTGTTCATATAAATTTGCAATTTCTATCATTATTGTATTTGTAAAAAATGATAGCTTTAATATTGTACAAGTGAAATGAAAATTTATGAGTATATTACTAGCTATGCTTAAGTTTATAGGGATGAGTTTGCTAGGTTTATAAAGATCTCGAATTGTTTCAATCGGTTCTAAATGCCTATGTTTCTTCTATTTAGTTTTTTCTTTTCTATTATTGCAATTTATATGGCATTCATATGACCTTCAACTATGATTGCACATTACAGACCTATATATAGTATTGGCTGCTATTCACATATTGCAATTGTGTGCACTAGCAATTTCTTAAGCACATTGCAAAATAATTTGGACATATGGAGCTGTTTCAAGTAGATTTCCAGCATGTTGATTACCATGGAAATAATTGTGTTGACTGAGAATAGTAGCACCAACTATACATAGATATATCTGCAATGATAAACATGTATATGTTTTTGAGTAGGACGAAATTAACATTGATCGTGAGAAAGCCATTACACAATACATATGGTGGTATCGTTTATGGGCCACCTTTTAACTACTCAAGCTCTTATGGAGGCTCTAAACATACATTGCCTTCCTTCCCTGCTAAACAAGCAATGATATGCCCTAACTTTGCTATGCTAAAATTTGTCCAATTATCATTTAGATTACTAAATAATTGACACATAATAAAATTTTGCAACGCGAGTTTATTGTAGTGACAAATGATTTGATTCAATTGTTCTTTGGTGGCAATAAAGACAGTCCAAGGTAGGTGGCAATCAATAGACTCGAGAATTTTTGTAGCCAAATGTGATGATAAATTTATTTTTTTGGATACAACACATAAAGATAGAGATATAGCTGTCACACATGAAATTTGCATTGTTCACCTACATTTTTTTAGTAAGATTAGAAGTGAAGAGGATCAAAGAGGGTCATCCCATGATTGTAACCATTTATATCTTCGACATTTTTTTAGTTCACGGTCTTCATAGATGAAGTTGGGACTAGGGCTATAATAAAGTCGAGTCCTGTTGAGTATGTCTTGGATTATAGCTAGCTTGGCTACGTTATAACTTATAAGTTGTTCATGTTCGACTTGAGTTTTATCCAAGCTTGGACGTATATGTTCATAATAGGCTTGATTAGACTTTTTAAATTTATTTGATTTGTATTTGATATATTTATAATAATTGAGCGACTACTTTAATGAGTTAATAAATAAGCTAGAATTCAAGCGAGTACTTGAATTAATTTTCATATAAAGTTAATGACAAATGATTTTACAAAATCTAAACAAAGAGCATTTGAATAGATTTCAAATTAATATCTAACAAACTTACAACATTAAGTAAGAAAATAATATAGTGCAAGCTGAAAGCTTTCTTGTAATTTAATAATAAAAATAAGTATCAACAAAATATTTCATTGAAATAATAAAAAAAAGATTAAATTTTATTAAATTATCGTGTATTGGCATTAAAATTTTTTATATTCTTGTTAGTCATATTTTAGTGAAATGGTTATCATATAAGACATAAGTTATCATTGAAACGAGTTAGTTCATGAACATAAATAAATGATTTTGATTGTGTTTAAGAGTCAGTTTGAGGCAGCTTATTGGGTGTGGTGGCGTTTTGAAAACGCACCTGACCTGTTTGGGTAAACTGCGTTTTGACAGTTCATGCGTTTTCAAAACGCTGAGAACAATATTTTCACACCACACATGTTTAGCTGCAGTGACAGCTTTCTGGCTGGGGTCTGACATTTCCAAAAAAATAAAAATTTGTAGTAGTTACCGCACCTAGCTTATCGGCAGATTATTTTTAATCAACTTATCAGCAGATTATTCAATAAGCTGCAGCTGCCTCAAACAGACCCTAAGTAAGGTTTTATCAAGCTTCACGTGCACTTTTAAAAAATGATCGAACTTGTTTATATGATTATTTGAACATACTTGACTGAGTATTAATCGAGCCGATTTTAAGTCATTCATCACGTGTATTGGTTCATTTCAAGCATTATGTTGGGTATTGGTCTTTCCTCCTCACACCAAGAGGGGCATTTTTGAATATCAATTGTTATAGCAGCTCCTCTCAAGCAGCAGTTTTGAATGCGGATTACCAATCCAGTACCTCATGAGCAGCTTAGATGTCATATTTTGTCCAACAATCTAATATGATTGAAGTAGATGATGTGCCTAAGAATTTATAATAGAGGAACATATATAATATGCACATATATTAGTTGTACTATATATCACCATTTTGAGCAGCCACAATTTGCCACGTAGGCATTTTGAGGTAATTAAATTAATGTAATGTAGTTGATTAAAATTAAATCTCGGATAAAATGGAGGTGGGAAGAAACGTTAACACTGCTTCCATTAGAAAATACAAAACCTTTTGGTTTGAATTAAAGAATAATATCCAGAAAATTGAAGGGTCAATCTGTAATTAAATTATCTTTTTATTAACATATGGAATATATTCGGAATCAATTCAATTCAGATGAAGGTTGTAATTTATGAAATTCAATACAAGAGAAAATGTCGAGCCTTTGACTATTAACCCTGTCTCCATATGTTAGAAATGTCATCACACTATGTTTTAGATATTTATTCATAAGGAGGGTGTGCATGCATACCACTTAATTTCTATGTATTTACATATCTAACCTCTAAATTCCAATTTTTACATATATGCCGGCTTACTCATGCATTAAAATGTCCATTTCATATTTCTAAAACTAAAATATTCATTTTTTTTTAAGTAATATGATAAATTTAGGTAAAAAGGGAAAGTTTATAGGCTAGATATGTAAATACATAGGAGAATATCATATCAATTTTGCAACTATTAATAGTCCTCAGTCCACATTAAATGACTCTCGTGAAACTTGAAGAGGACAGGACTAGCAATCCACACCCGGACTGATCAACCACCGACGTTCCTTAATTAAATCTCTCTTCTTCTCCTTCAATTCTAAAACTTTGTTTCTTCAACATATTTCATGGATTTCAGTCGTTCATGGCGTAGCAAATCTTCTTTCTCTTTTTCCAAATACACCTCTCTCATAAAGCCATCCGCCAGCCAACGAGATCTCCACCGAAGACGCCAAAACATTACAAATTATGAACCGGTGTCACCCATAGTGACCTGCATGGGCCGAATCAAGAGCTCCAAGATACCGCCGCCACCGCCGCCATCTCACCGCCGTGGCTTCCACATGTTTTCGGTCTCTAGAGTTTCTTCTTACAATCAATACAATCCAAATATAAAAAAATCTGCGTGTGCGTGCTCTGTACCTAATAATTGCTTCAGGGGCTGCTCTCGGGCAATCTGCAAACCGAAAAAAGAGATATTGAAAGTGGAGGAGATGGACCCTCCTCTTCCGGTGGAGAGAAGGATGGTGGAGCTATGTTTTGTGGAGAGCTTGTGGAGGAGAAGGTGTAGGGATAAGGGAGATCTTGCAGAGCTGAAGCTTTGCCTGCCAGTGAGGCTGACGGTAGTTGAGTCGGCGGCGAACTTTGGCATGGTAGCTTAGGATTTGATTTGCTTTTTTGTTTGTTCGTTTGTTATGTTAGATAATTTATTTTTTTGTATGTTATGTTATGAATTAGGATTTTAGCTTGGAGGTTTTTTGTTTGCGGTATTTGCATGCATAACACCCAAGTCCTATATATTTACATATTTAACAATTAAACTTTATTTTTTACAGTTATACTGCCCAATGTTTTCATATGTCATAAAAATATCACTTTTTTTAAATTTTTAAAAATGTGTTCTTTTCATCATTTTAAATGTAGTAAGATGACATGTTAGATATATAGATGACAGGAATTAAGAGTTGTGTGTGCCTGTTCTTTTTTTTATTTTCCTTTATTTTTTTTAAATTTTGATCTAGGAAAATGAACGTGTCAAATTTAGAAACTTGACCGAATGACCACACCCTTACTTAAGATTCACTAAATCATATTTATTGTGTACAATAGTGTTTCTGATGGTATTGAAATAATTTATCTTCTTATAATTGCATAAAATGATCGTAATTGAGTAAAATACATTGAGACCAGCACTTGAAAGTTAAGAGACACATATCTAAAAAAATTAGGAATAGAAAAACACTGGGTTAAAACAATTCTCTTCATGAGTGTTAAATACTAATGTTGCTTTTGCATATCTGTTTGATAAGACTAATAACCTTTTAATGTTTGTCACAAGATTCTAGCCTAATCAACCTAAAGAAAATAAAAGACCATCATACGATAGAACCATCTTCCTTATGCATTATATTAGTTGGATTAAAGCTTATTTTTGAACCTATTCAATAAACTTAGGTCTCGAGTCCAATCTTACGTATTTGGCCAAATAAAATTGGCCTATTAATAGGACTATTAAGTTTTTATTATATTGAAATGCCAAGTGCTTGGCTCTTAACCTTTTTCTATGAAAGCTAGAACTCTTTACCATATTAAAACTAACTTTGACAAAAATTGATTGATAGGACAAGGCCAACGTTATAGCATTGATTGGCTTTGACTAATAATCATAGTGTTTCTAACTTTTTTTTTTGTTTATTATGGGCTTCCAATGACCCTCTATGAGTAGAAATATGTACCATCTCAAATGGTTAAATAAATAAAAGATTCCTTAAAGGTACAAGGAAATGCATGAAATTTGATATTTTTTAGAGATTTTCTCTGAGTAGCCTGAGGAAATAAATTGAATATTATTTTTTCCATTGTGTATGAATTTCACATAAAAAGTAGGATAAAATTGTTAATTATATACTTAGAAGTTTTTTCCTTGAAGCACTATGATTTAAGGCTAGGACTAATGTTAATTTCAAATTGATACGTTCTTGTACATAATCATCACCTAATACTTTTAATGCTCTCAATATTATTTTTGCGTGCTAGAAAATTCGAGGCGACAAAGTGATATATTAACATCTTAGCGTTGTACAAATGAACATTAATAATGGCCTTTCAAATGATCTAATTTTGTCGGTTATGATAAGAAAAATCGCCACTTTTGATATTTCTGACGGATTATTGACGATTTTAAGATCGTAGGTAAAACACTTGTAAATAATTTCAAAAACGACTGATATTTTGATGGCACAAAATTAACGACCCATAACCGACAAATTAATGTCGTGGCTTTTTTGAGAAAATTCAAGTCATTATTTTTTCATCGGTTCAAAGAACCAACCAATCAACACTCGGTAATAGCGATAGCTTATATATCGTAAAAATATCTCACCCGTCTGTGTTTTTTTATGCAAGTAAACTGTAAAAAAATAAACGAATGACACGAGTTACTTTTTTTTTACGTTGAAAAAATAAAAAAGAAAACTGTAAGGTTAAGCTCAACTAAAATAGTTTCAGATGTAGCTTATATGTCTTTTGCTAGCCTTGACTAGCCGGAAGCAAAACTACACAAATAAAAGTCCTAGACGTGACTTTTGCTAGGTGAGTGGTGGAATATGTTGGGGAAATGGTGATGACCCGACTTTTATGATTGCAGACTAACGCAAAGATTGAGTGCTAGAAAGTTTGATGTTAGCACCGTTGGTAGCTATTGGTGGTCCAGAGGCGGAGACGTTGGTCTGGCAGTGGCATGGGCTCGATGGCAATGATCGAGCAACAGTGGTCCAACAGTGACGGTGGCTAGGCAACTACTGAGCAACGATGATCCAGTTACTTGGCACTAGTGCTCCAGTTGTGGCAGCTACTCAACAAAGATGGCTAGGCAACAGTGGTTCGACGATACAAGTCGACAACTGTCGGGCAACAGTGGTCTGACGAGATTGTTGTTCAACGACGATGGTTGAACAACATTGATTTGGCGGTGATGGTTGTTCAATGGCAATGGTCGAACAACGATGGACTGAGAACAGTGGCGGCTCGACGACAACAACTAGGCAATGATGGCAGTGGTCCAATGGTAGCGGCAGCTAGTCGATGTCGGCTCAATAGTGGTAGAGCTCAATAATCCTTAAGAATTTGTTGCTCCTTCAATTTCTCCTCTAAATTCAGGTCTCCCTTAATGAAGAGAGTGAGGGTCTACTAATAGTTATTGTGAGTGACATGCTCTATAAATATTGGATAAATCTGGATAACTCCATCGGACGACCCAGAGTGATCTCTTTGATGTGATGATATTTTATGAGCATTTAAGTGTCTTCATGATGTTAGAATTAAATGATCTTGAGCTGGTTGGATTCGGTTCTTTGAGACACTCGATTTGACTAGAAACTTGTGAAATTTGAATATCATTTTCCCCCCCAAAGTATATTTCAAAGCTTCTAAATATGCTTTAAGTGCATAATCTGAGCCCACTTGGATTCACATCAGATCATTTTTTATGTCATCTGATTCATCTCTCTCAAAACTTATGCTTGATCATAGGTTTTTCCAAAAATTTGATTTTTGAAGTTTTTGGTCAAAACGTGTGTCGAGATTTGTGCGGATCAATATGATTTTATAGGGACGTATTATGATAAGATTCTCCACATAATCATAATTTAATAAAAATAATAATAAAGTTTGTGAATTATCAATGACTATTATGAAGGGTCTCAGATTGAACGAGAGGTTAAAACATCTGAAGACCGGCCATTGTCATTATTTTTTACTATTTGCATGAGCCAATTAAGTTTTAAGTTTTATTTATTTATGTATTTGGGTTTAACCGTTTTGACCGATAGCGACTTATAAAGAAGTTTATCCGAAGACATTAATATGACTAATCTCCCGAATGAAATTATTGAAGTTAGAAATCAAATGAGTTTTTAAAAAGCTAATTTAGCTTTAAAATGACTTTGATATCAATTAAGGGTATAAATGTATAATTTAAGCACAAATAGATAAAATCAAATTTTATTAGGCAATTTTATATATATACCACACAATTCTTATGTATTTACATATCTAACACCTAAAGTTCGGTATTTACAATTATGTTACGTTGATGTTGTTAATTATTGCATAAAAAGATATATTTCATTTTGCACATAAAAAAAGGTGTTAGTACTGATCTCGATGGAATCTAACAGTTCGGAATGGAAGAGTAAGATGAAAGAGAACCCACTAACATAGGATCATAAGGCCTTCTTGTCCGACTGAGTGAAACCCTCTGAACCACATTAGCATGGCTAAAGCCAACCGAACAATGAGATTGACCAAAGACAATGAAAGAATTTAATTAAAAATGAGCTATTCAACTAGAATCAAGACAAAGGGGCATCTGAGCCAACCATCATGTATAGGAGGGTTGATCCAAGGGAGGATTCAGTTCCCTAACATCTCGAACCATCTTAGTTGGGACCGCCATGAGGCTCTTCATTAGGGTTCAACGATTGATAACTAGGGCATATCAACCAACCAACCTATATTGACAAAACTCAGTAGACAAAACTAATTTCAGCTAGCCAAGTTGATCATGCTGACCTAAAGTTGACATGATTAAGGACACCTAACATAATCAGAAAGCTGTCAGATGACAGATTTATGCACATAAAATACAAGAACTACCCCAATACTAACTCTTTTAAAGCAAGAGAAAAAAATGTAATATCATCATGTAACATCTCCTCTATAAATAGAAGAATCATTTTATGAATAACACACGATTGATCACAAAAAAAAAATAGTTCGTTCTCTTTTCTTCTTTTTCGCTCTCTCCATCTGTTTTACTTGAACTCTATTACTTGGATGTGATTCACAGACAAATCAAGAGTCAACACATTTTTAGAGTGTCACTAACTTTGATATTGTTAACCTAATAATAAAAAAATTAAGTGATATATGTGCATATAAATATGAAAGCTTAGGTTTTAGACATGTAAACATATGAGAACTATGTTGTAGGTATGTAAATGCCCCATTCATTAATATGAATAAGTACTCTATTTAGTATTTATAATTTCAGCAACGAGAGCTAGTAAAAAAACCTAGTAAAGAAAAAGAAATCATTGTCCTAGCCCAACTAATTTTGTCCATTATTAACTTGTAAGTACAAAACATACATATGATTTTCTTACAATTGGGAGAGTGGTGTTATAATTTTACACGAGATATTACACTTATTCATTTACAATGCATAAAAACCCTCAAGAGTTTGGATTGAATCATAGTATTTTGAATAGGGCGGTCATAAGCAGTGGTTAACTGAAGTTATCACCAGATTTTCAAGATTAAGTTATATGTTACAGTCATATTTCAAATACAACATTATCAAGCAGGAGGTGCAAACTACGATGAGCAGAAGCTACCGGTGGCGGTCAACGACGACTAATGGTAGGTGATCAACGAATACAGAGGTGAAAAGTTATCACTGGGTCTTTTATATGGTGTTGCACGTCACGACTGTATTTATGATACATCGTAGCAAGTTGTGGTCACCAACGATAGTGAGCATGTGGGTTGTCGTGGTCAACGTTGGCTGGTGTTGATCGTGGTCGATAACTATAGAGGGTGGAAATGATTGTCGGGTATTCAGTTCATAACATAACTAAAATGTCACTCTTTCCTCCTCCCTCTCAAGTAAAGAGAAAGGGCTCTTTTATAACCATTAGGGAATAGACATTTTTGTCCTTTAGTGAAGAACTTTCCCCAAACACGTGATCAGACAGCTCATACTGATCTCCATTGATCAGGGCCCAGGGTGCGGGGATGGTTAATCATTTGAGGGTCTAATTGACATCAAAATAAAACAAGCTTAGACTCATTAGATTCATTTTGTCGAGACACTCAGATTGAATATAAATATGTCAACTTTGCCGTTCATTTGATCATATGACTGACAATCCAAAATTTCTAAAAATATTTTAATTGTTTGATCCGGGCTTGATTGGATTCAAATTGAACTGATTTTGGTCGTGAACTTGAGACGGACGATTTGACTACAAAGTCAAACCTTTTGAATTCAGAGCTCTGGTCAATTTTAAATTTAAGTATGATATATTTTTTCTAAAAAATGTCTTGAATTCATGTAAGATAAAAATTTCTCGAAGATGCATCAACACTGAACCACTATGTCGTGGATAAAAGCGCACGTTCATATAATAAAAAAACTAATGCCTTACTTCTACATAAACATTCACTATGCATATAAATAAAATACGTTTATTAAG
>NEWO01000019.1:296982-324379 GCA_003013225.1 Phalaenopsis aphrodite | reverse complement strand
TATATATATATATATATATATATATATATATATATATATATATATATATATATATATATATATATATATATATATATATATATATAAAATAGAAAAGGGAAATAGTTGGCAGTCAGCTCTACCAAAAACGGCTTACGGTTTAGAAGATGTTGGGAGCAACCGACGCCTTGTTTTGCGGTCCGATTTTGTGGTTAAATTTCGGTCTAAACAAGAAACAAAAATCGGTTTATGATAAGATTCGATTCGCTTGAACGGACGGCTATTATAATTGATGAAGCACACGTGTCATCTTACAAAAAATAGAGACGCAACAATTTGCCAAAAAAAAAAAAAGGAAAGAAAAAGAGAAAGAAGACGAAGGATTTTGGGAAAGACGAAGCATTGACCGATTCCGTTTCCGTCTTCTGAGATTCGCGTTTGAATTCTAATTTGATCGGATCGAAGCCACCGCCGGCGAGGCGACAGAGAGCGGAGATTGAGCGGCGGACCACCGGAGGGAAAGGAGGTCGTCGGTGGAGATGAGGAAGAAACTCGGCACTCGATTTCCGGCGGTATGTTTTTTTCCTGATCTTTGTTTGCTCTTTGATTTGTGATTTCTGCGAGATCGATTAGGGAGCGAGGCATCTTGGGGATTTACTCTGATATTTTGTGTTGTTGAATAGAAATATGCGGATGTAGGTCGAATCTCTATTACGTTGTGGGCTTTAAGGGCTCGGATTGGATGGTCTATGGTTCTGGAATTGACTTCCCCGCGGTGATCCCTTCGCTTATTAATTCGATTGCGTACATGTGTTTTTGATGCCTTGGTCCCGGTCTTTTGAATCGCAAATTTTTTTTAGGTTAGAAATCCGGTACATCGAGCTCCGTTTCAATCTAAGCTCGACACCGATTTCATTAACCGGTTGTACTCCTATTATTTACACGATTTCAATGTCCCAATAAGTTTTGAGCTGGATGAATCAGTTTGTTCAATCGATATATTTCTCCTTAGATTTTATTGGTATGAACTCTGGCATGCTTATCAAATGAATACAAGTTTGGTGAAGTCGGGTTTGGAGTAATTGCTCGTGCTTATTTGGACATGTACTTTATGCATATCTGCATGCTGAGCTGTTTGATTGCTGGATTAGTCAGGATTTATACATGATTTATCGACAATTCTGCTGCCTGGTTGACATGGACATTATCCTACGAAATCTTAAATCCCATTTCACTTCCGTTTCTGGCTAAATCCCTGATTTTAGCGAAAGGAAACGCACAAAGGGTCGAGAAAGATGTGGAAATACCCGTAGATGACGACTTCGCCTGCCCGCTGTGGCTTATTCGCATCTTTTCCTTCGGTTCCAAGGCAGGAGCAGAATGGGGAGGAAGACGATGGATTCATACTTCTAGATCCCGTTGATGAGGTGGAGGAAGATGAGGGTTTCAGATAGATTGTGGAAGGGAGGAAGACGAAAGTTTTGGATATTATAGAAGGCGGAGGGAAGTTTAAGATTTACAAATTCTTAATGAAGAATTTACTAAATTATTACTTTATTTTTTTAATAACAATTTAATTGTTTTTATTAAATCAAAACAAAATTAAATATTGATTATTGATTAGTATCAGGAGATTAAAAATATTAGCTTAATCAAAATTTATACTGTTTTTTGTTTAAACTGACTCTATGCAATTTGTTATCTAATTAGCTTAATAAATTACTAATTGATTATTGAAACATTATATTATGCTAATTAGGAATGGTAAATTATTAATTAGCAATTTATTGAGATATTATGTTATGCTAATTAATGATTGATTAATTTAGGGGAATTGTACTACATTATTAATTTAATTAATAAAATACAAATAATTGATTAGTATAATTTAAATGAAAAAAGTAAAGTAAATTAGTCTTAATAATTGCAATATCAATATTTAATATTTGAATTATATTTGAACTAGTAAACAAAGATCCTAAAGCAAGTTGCAAACAACTTAACATGATTGAACTGGATATAACATCTGTTATATCAAATCATTTTTGGAGATTTAACTACATCAAATCCTGATTTACAAGATTTATCAATTGCTACTTGTGTTAAATCTTATAAGTTGTCATAGGGGTTGTTAGTTAGTCAAATTTAATCAAAATTTATGCAAAAATTAGCGTAAATTCTGTCAAAAGCTGGAAATGGATATTTTAAGTCCTACCAAATTTTGAATATTACTTTACTAACATTTTGACAAATTCCAGATTTACTAAATCAAAGAGTTTGGCGGATTCAAGGAATTTAACAAATATAAATATGTGGAAGGTTGAGAAAGATAAGGAAAAACGTACCTTTTGATGCCTTTGCCACCAAGCACCTATTGCTTGATTATTTTTTTTAGAGGATTCCAAGAGGTGCAAAGATGAGAGTTTTAGATACAGTCATGCACCCTATAAGCTCTTGCTATGACTTTTTTGCTTCTCTTTTTATGAAGGGATTTGAATAGGAGAGGAAGGAATGGAGAGGAAGGAACATGTTTTAATTACTATGTTTTGTAAATTAGGATTTAATTAATTAATTAATTAATTAATTAAAACTGTAGCTATGCAAATTAATATTATTTATTATTTAATTTGAGTAATTATAAATTTTTGTATGTAATTTGATTTATAGATTCCTAATAAATAAATAATTAAAATGTATTATTATTTTAATTGTAAATAATTTATAAAAATTTAATCACTATTAAAAATTAATATTGGCAACTTAAAAAATATTAACTTAATTAAATTAATATTATTAAATTTTAATTAATTAAATAGAATTTTTTCTTTAATTGGCTTAATTAAATACTAATTAATAATTAATTGAAATTTTGTTTTGTGGTAATTAATTAATATTAAAGTAATAATTAATAATTAATTAGTTTAATAATTTTTTTTTAATGATTGCATAGCTTAGTAACTTATTAATTATTGATTTATGTAATTAAAAATAATATAAATTAAATCAATCTAAATTAGTCTTATTGTTGATATCATCAATAATTGATATTAAAATTTTATTTGAACTAACATATCTAAATTCTGAATTAAGTTGTCAAATATTCTATTATGATGTAGCCAGATTTAACCTTTATCATACTAAGCAGTTTTCAATATTTATTAAAACCAAATTTACATGAATTACCATACCCACTTGAGTTAAATCCTACTTACAACCAAATAGTCCCTTAAGATTATTTAGTGTTTATAAAGGCCTGAATATCTTTGTGCTCCTTGTTGACCAGATTTTGGGAGGATGATTGTTTCTCTGTGTTTTGTCTGCTGTTTTTTTAAAAAATGGAGTTGTTGGTTACGGAACAGGAGAACTCAAGTTTAAAACATTGCCATCCTTAATTGTATTGTCTCTTGTGGTGTTTTCTTCAAATGTATATTGATCTTATTATCAAATACATATTTTTAGGGTATGTTTGAGGCAGTTGTGGTTGTTTGTAAAATTAATGTAGAATTGTTGTGTTAAAATTTTTTTTTGAAGGTTGTTATGGGCATTATAGATTATTTTCCTCTTGAGAAAATAAAACAACAATTTTTTCTTACAACTGTTGTAGTTTAATAGATCTGTTTTAAAAAGTTACTTCTCATCATAAGAGTTTTTGAAAAACATGAGTTATAGCCAGGCAGAATTGTGGCTGCTGTATGAATAGTAAAACATAAAGAAAAAGTGTAACTTAAATAGACCCATAATCATCTAAGGGTGCAGTGTTGCTTATGATTTTAAGTACACAAGCTTGATGATTCTCATGTGGCATTAGTTATGGACTATATGGCATTGAACTTTGTTTTTACAACTTATGCCTTTGTTCACTTTTTGTACTCTAATGCTTTCTCAGTGCCTATTAATGACATCTTTCTCGTTGTTTGCAAACCAATTTATTCAACTTAAATCTTCATGGATTTATGTATATCATAAAAAATGTTTAAAAATACATGTTTGAATATTGATATGCGCTGCATGAAAAAAATTCTTGCTAGAAAAATGTTTTGGGGCACGAGCACTGTGTCGGTAATTATTTATTTTCTTTCTTTTTATTGCATTCAATGCTGTGAGCAGGATCTTGTTAAAGAGTTTTGGTGTAGTTCTAAGTTTATTTTTATCTATTTAAGCAATATGGGAGAAGAATTAGGTACTTGATTTACTTTGAGTGCGAACTGTGAGTGATTTGTGCTTGATTAGATGGGGGTTTTGTACCATTTTAGGGATCCTTTGGGATCACTTTTGATTTTTTGTATTTTATTTTATTGTTTTTATTTTGGTCTTTATATGCTTTTAATTGAAATAAAAAATGTTTGATATGTTACAATATGTTTACTTATTTTTAAAAACACTTGAAACAATTTTTACATGTTTTGAGTGTTTTTAAAAGCAAGCTAATTTATTTTTTAAAATAAAAATAAAAAAATGCAAAAAAGTACTAAAAAAATGTTTTTAAAATATTTAAAAAAACAAATAAAAAATAAATAAAAGTGATCCCAAACAAGCCCTAATACTTTACATATTTTCATGTTCTGTGTCTACTTTGTACATTATTATTTTTTGTTGATGTGCTCTGGGATAATTGGGCAATGAGTTTAATACTGATTAGTGTTTTTTTTTCTTGCTCAGTCGCGAATAAAAAAGATAATGCAAGCAGATGAAGATGTTGGCAAGATTGCATTAGCAGTTCCTGTTTTAGTTTGTAAGTTACAAGTTTAATTTTTTTATTTCCAAATAAAAAGGCTTTAAGTTTCTGGACTGTGACATTTTTTTTGAATAGTTATTACACGTGCATGCTGTTTTGCCATACTTAATTATAAGTTTTTCTTTTATTTTTGTAGTTATTTTCTTGGAGCATTTAGATAGGTTTTTCTTAATAGGTGTTAGAAAAAATAGGTGCTACCTATCATTTACTTACATAATTAGAATTTTTTTTTCTTAGTTGACGTTTTATGAAGAGATTGGATTAGCTTGGTACTATGTGTGCAATACTTAACTTATTAAAGAATTTGCCAAATCATGCACAAGGGAATTATTTTGAGGCAATATAACTTCTTTGAATTTGCATACCTTAGTAGTGTTTTATTAATTGTTTAAATTTAAGTTGAATCTTTGGATATACTTCCTCCTCAAGGTTTCTATTAAATATATATATATATATATATATATATATATATATATATATATATATATATATATATATATATATATATATATATATATATATATATATATATATATATATATCTTCTGTCAAGTTGGTGTAGGGGCCAGTCAAGTTTGCATGCCCTCACGTGTGGCAAGCAAGCAAGCAATTTAGTCCCATAATCTCATATTTCTCCATTTTAGTCCATCAACTATACAAAATTGATTCATAATCATGTCTTAAGATTAAGTGGGAACATATACGAAATTCATTCATAATCAAATCTCAGGGATTAAATTAGGATCAATATGATATTACAATTTCTACATGAGGGGACATATTGGATCAATATTTAACAGTCAATTGACTAAATTGGAGATTATATGAATAATTTGAAGATTATCTAGAGATTTAATTTATTTAAATACATATACTTCTCTCTTCCCATAAAAATCTTAGAATTATATTTTGATGTAAGAAATTTATTACATCATCTTCAATACCATTACAACTAGTGAGATAATGACTTCATGTAGTTATAGACCATCTAATTGTTTGTTAGAGCCACCGAATGTTGATTTTTTCCACTAATATGTTGATCAACGATCTTCATCCATGATTTATTATGTTCATGCTGCAGAGTACAGCAAATGTCTTTATTTATGGATTGCTTATGTGTACAACCGATTCAATAATTTTGATTGGTTAAATATATTTTTTAAATTGTTTTCTGTTTTAGGCTGGCTTCTCATTTTTTAAGATACTTGATGAATGATTTAGTTTTTATTGGTGATATCTGATCAATATTTGTTTTCATGGTAAGATTATTTTAACAAGTGATTTTATGCAATTTTCCACATATGATAAAACTTTGCTCTATATTTATAGATAGGCAGATGCGCGCGTGTTTGTGTGTGAGAGAGAGGCTCTGATTAAAACTATTCAATAATATGAATTCTTCAATCCATTATATTTTTACTTTGATGAATACAATATGAAAATCAAGATTATTCTTCTTGATTACATTGTATGACCTTAAAAGAACAAAAGAAAGAATTTAATAATATTTGGCCATACATTAACTATGGTAAAAAAAATAATAATAATTCTGAGATAGAGTGGCAGAAAAATACTGTAGGAATAGTTGGCTAATAAATAATGATGTCCAAGCACCTTTTTGGTAAAGTAGATCTCAAACTTGTGTGATGGGTTTATTAAAATCTAAACATCATGCGCCATATCCTAACTATATGCAGGCATTATGAATTCTCATTTTTATTTATTTCCTCTTAATGTCTTATGATTTATTCCATATTTTACACCGATTCTTTTGCACAATTTCTATGTACTTGGCTTCTCACTTCTATCTTACTAATCCTTTGGCCTTGGATTGGATTCTTCTAAATATCAAGCGAGCATATATATATATATATATATATATATATATATATATATATATATATATTAATCTTTGGCCTTGGATTAGATTCTTCTAAATATCAAGCGAGCATATAAATATATATATATAGCGCGCGCCCGCAGACACACACACATACCTGTCATACTTTACCATTGCTAATAATGAAGTAATAGCATGCCATCTTAACTAGGCTATGATGCTGTTGAACAGTGAGCATGCACACATATTTATTTTGATGAGAAGGAAAATTTTATTCGAAATTTAAGCTTGTGTTTCCGGCTGCATATTTTTTCACTGTATTGTATTGATGGCCTGCTTGCAGCAAAAGCCCTCGAATTGTTTCTTCAAGACTTGTGCAACAGGACTTATGAAGTAACTCTCCAAAGTGGCGCAAAAACTTTAAATTCTTTGCACCTGTAAGTTTAATTTTGCTCTAATTACTATTACACATGTTGCTTGAGGTCAATGTTTTTCTGTGAAGTTTCTCCTTTTTGTTTTCTCTTGGGTTATAAAATATTTCTAGAAGATAAAGTATATACAAAGCAAAGAGTTGCATGCTACTGCTGTGTTTATTGAAAAGTTTCTTTAACAGGGATTGCAGAACTGCATAATATTAATGCTTACTTGGATTGTAGATTTTAATCATGTTGAACTAAGTTGATTGAGCTACTGATTATGCTTGTTTTGGCTAAGCTGCCAAATGTGTAACTTTATATGATGAATAATTATATCTCTTTGATAGAATTTAATTTGTATGTAAAGATATGCTGGACCACTTTATTGAAAAACTTGGTGCATTATAAAGTAACTGCGGCTGTCTCAAAACATGTACTGTATTCATGAAAGAAGTCGATTGAGATTTATTTATTTGGGGTCAGTGTACCAGCTCAGGAAAAAAATTTTGCATTATAAATTTTAATGCCTTTCTTGAGCTTGCATTTTATCAAATCAACTTCATTTTGAAAAAACTTGTTGCTTGAATCATTGCTTTTTTTTTTTTTTTTTTGCGATATTATATGATTCAGTCTAAGATCTTTGCTTTTTTTCTGAGTTTTTAGAAAACAATGTGTGAAGATGTATAGTGCATTCGATTTCTTAACTGCTGTTGTCAACAAGGTACCGACCCTTGGTGGCACGGAATCGTTTGGTGATGAAAAGGGAATAACCCGGAGGAGGTAACTTGAATAAATATGCTTGTGGCTGTATTGATTATCTATACATTTTTACGAATCCACGACTGATCAAATATTTTCAACCGGCAGAAAAACTGTTGAACATGAAGGGGATACAGCGGCAGACAATTCAAGGTTAGCCAAGGTGGTAAGTGGGTCAACAACTTTGTTTCTCTGTATAAATTTAAGATTTTTACTGGTTCATATTGTAAAGCTCGCATTTTGTTTTCCTAGTGTGCTCTTTGTCCATATTCTGAAGAGTGTATTTTCTGCAGTAGCACATTGTATCTGACTAATATAGAGGTCATTAATAGTAAAGCTATTATACGACATACTGACATATTGCTTCCTTACTTGACTGGGACATCTGCATAATCACCATTTGTGAACACCATGGAGATAACTGGTGTTCCTGAAGAGTTTTCTTAATGGTGACAACTTTGATTAAAATGATCATAACTTTCTGGTTATTTAATTAATATAACATTAGCTTGAACCAGTTCAAATGATCTGGGAAGCTATGTGATTTGTGGACTTCCCCTAATCGGTGGTTTAAATTAGCAGAAATTATAACACAACGTCGAGATGTTTGGCTTTAATAAGATGAGTTTAAACCAGATCAAATGATCTAGGAGACTATACAATTTGTAAATTGTTCCCATTTGAATTCATATTAATGCTCTGAGCAAGAAATATTATGGCTATTTTGTGAATAAAATGTCTAGTAATAAAGTCATAAATTAGCTACTTGGAGCTGCAATATTACATATTTATTTATTTAAGCCTTAAAAAGTAATTAGGCCACCTTTTATACAGTTAACAATTTTACGAAGGGAACATAGTTGTACTTTCGATTGTGAAGTATGCGTTAAATAGGTAATTATCTAGAAAAAATGGCGTAATACTTGATTTATTTATTAATTCAATGGGTACTTATATCTAAGAATGTTTAGAAAATAATTCGAAACTATACAATTCTGAGAAACAAAATAGTTTAAATTTAAAAACTGCTGTTTTGATCTGCTAGCAATCTGCCCCTTGCTACCTTCTAATTTTTCCATTTAGGGATCAACTCTGTTGGTCTTCTTTCCTTGATTAGTATGTGAATCCGTCATCCCTTGCAGTCATTCAATTTTGCGAGCTTGGGAGCAATCCGTGGTCTTCCTTCTTCCTAGTTTAGTTATGAATCCGTGACTTGCTGATTTTCTTGTTTACACAGGAGTTGCAGCACATTACCTTTCCTTGTTTTGCAAACCATATCGGTTGATTCTAGGCAATTTCAACCCATCATCTCAAATTGGATGAGAAAGATCTTTTGTAGTTTGCTTTAGATATTTTTAAATGAAAGATTTCAAAGTTCTTTCAGCAATTTTGTCAGTGAGTTGACCAACTGTTGGACCATTTAGATTGCAAATTAACCCTTTTTCTAATAAAATTTTTTAAATCAAATTTCACATTTTATACTAGATTAAGTCTCGGGCTCTATCAAATTTTGAATCTCGAGTTTTATGAAAATTTGATACGTTTGATAAGGGAGTTAATTGAAAAAAAAAATGACAGATTAGGAAAGAAAGAAAGGAGAAGATATCCAAGTAGAAAATTCTATGCTAAGCAACTTTTACTTCAAAAATTTGGGCTTGCTCTGAAATTAAACTATTGAAAAGAACAACAGAAGCCTGAACAAGATCATATTCATATACAAAAAAAGATAATATTAATAATAATGAAAAATAAATAAATAAAAATCACCTGAACACAAAAGAACGAGGCAGGAAGAATAAAGCATTGTTTGTGGAGATAATTAGATTGACTTCCTCATATACAATTTTATTATAATGTTATACTACTAGTAATAATAATAATAAAAATAATAAAATAAAAATAGCTGTTCTAAAAACTTGTCCATTTCATTAATGACTTAGACTTTTATAGAGCCTTACAACATTTACAAATAAATCCCTAAACTTCTCCTATTTATAAATAGGACTCTACATTAGATACAAATCTCAATACTCCCCTTCAAGATGGGCAAAAGATATCCACTAAGCCCATCTTGTTACATAGTCTAGACAAATCTAATGAGTTAAGTTCTTTGGTGAGGCAGTCAGCCACTTGCTCTTCAGTGGCTACATGACTTAGCTCCAATAGTCCATTATTTAGCTTTTCCTTGATGAAGGATCTATCAATCTCCGCATGTTTTGTTCTATCATGTTGCACTAGGTTGCTGTTGATGTTGATCGCTGACTGTTGTCGCACCATAACTTCATTTAAGCTCCTTGATCCATCTTGAGCTCTACCAACAAGGCTCTCCACATCATCTCACTAACTCCTAAGGCCATGACCCTATACTCAGTACAACTCACCTGATCAGAGTCATTTTAGCCCTCAATGCTTATATGTCCATTCTTCATGAAGATCAACCTCTTCTCTGGTGCACGCTTCAGGTATCTCAAAATCTGATACATTGCATTCATGTGGCCCTTCCTCGGATCATGCATGTAGCGACTCACCATGCGTAATGCAAATGATATTTCTAGACAAGTGTCACTCAAATAGATGAGATGATATACCAACCTTCGGTATCTCTCGGCATCAACGGGCTCTTGCCTCTGCACTCAACTTTTCCTTCTGATCAATTGGTGAAATTGCAGACTTGCATCCCAACATGCCTGTCTCTGTGAGCAAGTCTAGCACATACTTCCTTTGAGATAAAACAATTCCCTTTGCTCCACGAGCCGCCTCAATCCCAAGTAATTGTCTAAGTTGTCCCAGGTCCACAAATTTTTTGCCCAATTTTGTTTTTAGCTGTGCAATCTCTCTCTCATCATCATCAGTGACTATCATATCATCCACATACACGACAAACATAGTAATGTGATCACCATGTCGTTGAAAGAAACTATGTGGTCGACATTGATCTGCTGATAGTTCATGCCTACCATTGCTCTCCTGAACCTGTCAAACCAAGCTCGAGGAGACTATTTCAACCCGTATATGGAGTGCCTTAGTCTATATACCTTGCCCTTTATTTGGTTTGTGCCGAAGCCTGAGAGAATCTCCATGTACACCTCCTCTAACAGATCCTTATGAAGAAAGACATTCTTCACATCCAACTAGTATAACCTCCATCCATCATTTACAGCCAGAAAAACGAGTGTCCTGATTGTGCTCATCTTCTCCACTGGTGTAGATGTCTCATCATAATCAATACCATACATCTAACTACACCCTTTCATCACCCATCACACTTTCTAGCGATTAATTTTTCCTTTCGAGGTATGTTTCACGGTGAATATCCATTTGCACCCGATTATCTTTTTCCTTATTGGTAGTAACACGAGTTCTCATGTCCCATTCTTCTCGATAGTGCCAGGTTTCCCCAACATCACAACCTTCTACTTTGAATCATCCTTAGCTACCTGCCAAAAGGTGGTGAGATATAGAGATAGTGTACAAAGATGTAATGAATGCTCTGTATGTAGGTGATATGTTAGAGTATGAGACAAATTGAACAATTTCATGTGAGAAACTAAAAAGATCAGAAGAATAACAATCAAGATAATGAACTCCATTGCTGCGAGAGGTTCTTCTTAAAGTCATGGAGTGGGAGGAGAAGAAAAATCATATCACTCGTTTAATCTGATTCTGAGGTGGATGGTTTTGGTGTCTTAGGAGTCGGGATAAAACGGGGCAAGAGACTTGATGACATGAGTGACACGGTGGGCACTATTCTCTTATTCTATCTTCTGCTCCTTGTATACACTCTGCTCTCCTTGATCTTGAATACCACTACCTTCTAACTCATTTTCCTCTTTTTTTGGGTCTTTCTTAGCTGATCATTCCCACACAATGGGACAAAACATCGTCACTTCTCTTCCCCTCTCGCTTCATACTTCCAGCATATGGTAATTCACTAAAGGTTGAGGTCACTACCAAGGTGTAGTACAGTTCGAATTTTCTAAAAGTCACATCCATACTCACAAACATTTTATTCTCTGTTGGGCTCCAACAAACATACCCCTTCTCCGTGGTAGAATAACTCATGAAAATATGCTTCACAGCTCTGGGGTTCAACTTCTTTATTGAGGGTCTATTATCCTTCATAAAACATAACATACACAACCAAATAGCTTTAATAGAAGCATTCCTCCTTTATCTCCTTTCAACAATTCATAAGGAGATTGCCAATCCAATACGCTTGAGGGCATTATGTTGATCAAGTGAGCGGCTGTCAAAATAACTTGCCCCCACAAGTGTTTTGGGGTATTCATGAAGATCATCATACTTTGGGCTAGCTCTAGAAGGTGTTTATTATTCCTCTTTGCTACTTTATTTTGTGTTGGTGTGTATGTACAAGTGGTTTGATGTTGCATCCCATAGGTTGACAAGTACACCCCAAACATCTCGTCGATACATTTTGTTCCATTATCAGACATCAATAGCTTCATAGTTTCATCGCATTGAGTCTGAATCGTCTTGTGAAATTCTTTAAAGAAGACAAGCACACCACTTATATTTCTCATCAGATATACCTAAATAACACGAGAAAAACAATCAATGAAATTCATAAATTATCTGTAGCCCTTCATAGAAGTAGTAGTACAAGATCCCCATACATCTGACTGAACGAAATCAAAAACACAAGAACTCCTCTTACCAAAACTAATATAAGAGCTCCTGATTTGCTTATTAAACTCACAATATTAACACACAAGTTTTTTTTGTTTGAATTTTCATACAAAGACACAAACGACTCAATTGGCTGAACGAAGAGTGTCTCATGCTCATGTGATGTAACAACACATCCTGCACATTTATCTCATATCCTCCTCCTCTAGCACTCTCTACCATGAATGTTAAGTTTAAATCCATTGCCTCACTATTCAAGTATCAGATTCCATTATACTGCATGCCAGTTTTAAGTCTCCGGTGAGTCCCATTCTCTTGAAAGATTACCTCAGAAATATCAAATGAAATAACATATTTCAGTTGGAGTATGATGACACTAATGGATAAAATGTTTAATGGAAGTAAGCAGCATGCAAAACATTGAACATAGCCATAAAATTAGTACACCCCACTGTACTTTTACCAGTCACAGACTGTGTTGTATCATCATGGTCTGAATGCTCTCTGGAACTATTAAGTTAGTAGCAGCACATGTCATATGTCGAGATGCACAAGAATTTACTCTCCATTCTGGTAATCTTATGGTGGATATGGAGGCAAAAGCATGTCTATCACGAGTGTCTTTGGCTGAGTGAGCATGAGTAGGAGTGTTCCCCTTGGATGACAGTAAGGTAGATACATCCTCAATCACATCACCTGCCGCTCTTTGCTTCATTTTCAACATCTCCAAGAACTCGTGATCCCCATTGGTAAAGACCACCCCCATCTCTGTCTCATTCTCCGCTACCATCAGACTTACCTGATAGCCCTCTCTTTACACCTTTAGCTCCCACGATTACAACCATAACATCTAGATTGTCCACGTCCACCCGTCTCTCTCTCCTTAGATAGATTTGGACAAGTCTTGCTTAGGTGTCCAACTTCTCCGCAGTTGTAGCACCTGTGGGTCTTTCCCTGAGCATCTTTCATACTTGAGCTTCAGGCAGCCGAAACTGATCGCATATTTGGAAGTCTACTCGAGTGACCCGGAACACGTGCTGAGGTAGTGGCCTCCGTTGAGACACTAGCTCCTTATATGAGTCTGACCAAGATCTTCAGAACTTCAGGATCCATGGTCCTCGAAAGTTCCAATCCTCTACCAGCTGCGCTATCTTCGTCTCCTGACATCCTCAATCACAAGGATCCAAGTCTAGCACGCGACTTCCTTCTTTTTCCTGACATGATCTTGAGCTATCTCATATCAAGATAGAACTCAATTTAACTCTTCTTTGCTTTGTATGCCAAATCCGGAGCTCTCCCCAGTTTCTGTTCTATGCTAAGCCCCCTGTTTCGTGCCTCGCGCGACATAGAGAAGCTGAAACTCTCCCATTTAACGATTGCAACCCAACTTGGCTCTCCCTGTTCCTACGCACGCAGGAGTTTGCAATTCCCCTCTACTTCGCAGCAAACGAAAGAATCTCCGTGTATGAAGACCTTTGAAGCTTCCAGTTATCGCGATTAGGGCTCGCTGGAAAGCAATGACGGGATCTCCAATTTTCTATCTTTTGAAGCTGCAAACTGCGGGAGCTCCTGTGATGCATGGAATGCTCAAAGACCTCTGTAACTCGCCTCTTCCGCTTCTTCTGCGCTCGGGAAAAGCATCGACGGAATCGCACAGTGCATGGGATTTTCAGAAGAAGCTGCTCGGCCTCCCTGCTCACACCGGTAACGACGGAATTACAGTGGTAAGTAGAGGTAGAGGTGGAGCAGCTAGGGAAGCAGTGATGGGATCTGAACATAGAAGGACCGCGAAGCTCCCATCTTTCCGGTCGTCCGCTCTCCCTGCTATGGCCTCCCTGCTCGAGCAACGGTAATTGCTCTAAAAACTTGCCATGTCATTAATTAGGCTTATATAGAGCCTTACAACATTTGCAAATAAATTCCTAGACTTCTTCTATTTATAAATAGGTCTCTACATTAGCTACAAATCTCAACAAATAATAATAAGAGGAACAAAAGTTTTCATTTATAACCTTACAAAACATGAGCCAATTTACATATTATCATGACACTTAGAACTTTTGTATGGAAAAAAATAAATTACTTAAAAACCAGTATAACGTAACAACATATACATTGTGACATGACACAGCACAAGAACCGAAGCAAGCTGATTCATATTTTGGCCTTCTTGTTCTGTTCCATCATGCTTGAAATGACGATGTCCATCTCTTAAAAGCAATGAACAACGTATCTCTCTCCTTTGTTTATTCTCCGTTTTAAGCATTCATAGCCTTCCTGGACGTATTTACATGGTGGGATACACTTTTGAACTTCAGATTTTGAAGCTCCGCCTATCCATGAGGAAAAGATGTATAGTTGGCTAAAAATTAGAGAGAATTTTTCTATTAAAATAATTCACCCGACCATCTTTTGGATTTTTGTTAATTCATAAGATGAAAAACATAAAAAATTCTTCTCCACTTATCCTTTAATCCGGCTGTTTCTCTGCCTGTGATTTTAGTGGATAGTCTCAACCAGTTTCTGATATGATAAAGGCTGAAAATCTGTTAACCATAGCTTCAAATATTGTCTGTAACTTCCTTACTACCGATGCATAGGTAAGGAGGTATGTATGTAAAAATTGAAGTTTAGGTGTTAGAAGATATGTAAATACATAGGAATTGAGCCTGCTGTATGTAAATCTTCCAAACTATTTTACTTGTTTACCATAATGTTGCAAAATTTCTTGCGTTGAAACATATTAAATATGCTGAATATTACTTGGAAGCCATCATTGTCACAGCTAACCTGACAACAATGTTAACGGCAGGCAATGACAAGCACAAATATTACTCCTAGAGGGCGCGGGAGAGGCAGAGGACGCGGTCGAGGACGACCACCGTTGAACAGGAACCGCGAGAGAGAATCATCTTTTACGAAATACGAGGAAGAAGTTGACTTATCACCTGAACATGAAGATCATATTACTGAATCAGACACAGCAGAGAAGGCAATGGAAAATGTCAATGATAGCACAAATCCTTCCCTCCCACCAAAATCAGACATGATTTTGAGCACCGAGGCACGGCAAGGTGAGTACTCTACTTGGCCATCAAATCTTGTAAATGTAAACATGCATATTGATGAGGACGAGGACTACGATAATGAAGATTGATGGTATTATTGAACTTACTGTTGTTCTTGTGTTAGTGATTAAAAGCTCAAATGATGTAATTAGTCGTGCAATTAAGGCTTCTCTGTGTAGGAATTAGCTTTCTTAACCTCACTTTTTTTTCTTCTTCTTCTTCTATTTATATCGCTTTATTTTAATTTAATCATGTTGAAAAATACTGAAATGATTATGTATATATGACTAAGGTGATGAACTTATAGTCTAATAAATTAATTATTCTTGCTGAGATGTTTTCGAGTAGGGTGAACCTTCGAACCCGACATTTTGAAATTTTTCGCGTTATTTTCAACTAATGTGCTATACATTCAGGCACTGTTGACACGTGTCAATGCTGCACATTTTAGAGGAAATTTATTATTGATAAACTAACTAGGCATAGAGACTTACATTTGGCATATAAATGTGCATGCCAATGTGTTTTAATTTCTACTCAGTAAATTGTTTTTTTATTGCATTTCAAATATTACAACAGCAAATGTATAGAAAGTGAGAAGCTAGATCTATCTAAATATCATAAATAAATTATTTCATTACCATATTATTTGTTTATTATTTAATTAAATTTAATAGTCTTAAATATGCTCTAATCTTAATTCCTAATTTTAATAATTTATTGTTTTTAGAACAAAATTATTTTTGAAGTAATTGAATTAGATTATAGAAGAATTCATATACATGTCATATGGTAGCTTCACATTTATATTTTTTACATCTAAATCTTTATATTTATGAAAAATTTATATGCATGCCACTCAACTCTTATAAATTTACATATCTAATACCTACACTTTAATTTCTAACATAGATGCCACCTCAGCTATGTATGGAAGGACCTATTTAACTTTTTTTTAAAATTTTTATGTTATATAAATTTAAAAATTAAAATTTAGTTTTTACATATGTAAATACATAGGAATTGGCTGGCATATATGTAAATGCACCAAAATTTAAATATTAAAAGAAAACAAGAAATAGGCAAATTGTAAAAATAAAATTTTAATTTTAATATTAAGAAATGATAAATTTTACAAAATGCGACACGTGTCATGTAGAAAGCATGATAAAATTGCCGTTATCTTTTTTTTACATAGAATATTACTTGCATTAAATTAATTTATGGAATTTTAATTTTCTCAATATATATATATATATATATATATATATATATATATATATATATATATATATATATATATATATATATATATATATATATATGGTTATTCTATTATAAATCAATTAGAGAGTGATCTGTTGATAAGTGGGTTTAGTTTTAAGAAGGGGAGTTTTTTTAATTATAATTAAGTAAGAAAATTTTCAATTAAGCACTTAATACCTTATTCAGAGGCACTTATCAATGCCCAATCTTTACTAATGATCATCACAAAATAAAGTCAAATATAATTATTTCGGTAAAATATAATCAAAATAGAGAAAAAAAATCAAAACACACAAAAAAAACATCTTATCAATTTACTATATTCAACATTTAAGAATATAAAAATAAAAATGAAATAAATTAAAATAAATAAAATTCTGGTCATGCCATTCAACTTTAATACTTATGAATGGTGCATGACTTATAGGATTTTGGTTATATAGTACTTCAAACTCCCTAAAATAAGAAAATATTTAGAGATATTGCAATAAAAGGCATTGTAACTTTGCTTCACCATCGTGGAATAAATAGGATTTCCTAAAGAATACCATTATAAGTTATGCTTGCAATTAATAATTAATGAAAACACCAAATAGGATATGTTGTGTAAATTTAAAAGGAAAAACTGGCACCTATTTCTTCTTTGGCACATAACAGGTGAGATGGAGACTTAACAATGTTCCTTAAGCGCAACAAGAACTGATTCTACATAGTCAAAATTCCCTTGACGTTTGTTGCAGTGTGCGAAATGGGTGGGAGGAAGGGAGAGAGATGAAGGTTGGTCGGGTAGGAGTTGAGTAAAAAGGGAAGATATAAAGGAGTTTTGAGATCGTTGTAAGCTACGATCATGTAGATGACTTCTTAGCTAGCTCCAGCTGGTGTCTTTGACTGGAAAGGAGGATGAAGGGGAAGGTAGGCGACGACTTCGGGCGAAACCTGGAGAGGAGGAACTCAAGTAGGTGAGAGAGATTGAGAGAGGGAGGAGACCGACAAGTTTGAAGGGTGCGGGAGGAATAACCTGTTGAGACGCGGCTTCTATTTAGGGGTGTAAACGAGCCGAACACGAGCGAGCTTGTTTATATTTTGAGCTCAGAAAATGTGTTCGTGTTCGGCTTGTTTGCGGAACACGAGCTGTTCATGAACAAAAAAGTCATTTTGACAACCCTAATAACGTAGTCATAAGATGTTAAGGATTAAGACAAGATTTAAAACATCATTTGAATCTAATTTAATAATTTTAATTCTATTTTCTTCATTAATATTTTTAATTGATTATAAATATTTGGAGCCTTATAGTCAATTAATTTTTTTAAAAATACTCGCAAAGAACGAGCCGTTTTGACAGCCCTACGTCTATTAAGGAATCAAAAACATTATTTCTTAATGAGTTTCCTGAATGCACGAACCAAACGACATAGTGGCGCTTTCAAAATGCTGCATGTGCGTCCCAAACAGACCCTAGGTTGCCTTTAAGCTCCATTTTTTAAATTTTAAATAATTAAGATTTTTTCGCTTATTTATCATTACTAAATGCTCTTTTTAAAAATTTAAACTTAATAGATGCTACTAAAGTATAAATTATAATATTTTAGTAAATATAAATATTAATGAGGACAGTTTAATAAAATTTTAAAAAATTAATATTTGCTCACTGTTTGAAATCAGTAGTAAATATTCAAAATTTGTTAAATTTTACAGAATCGAAACTTCCCCCAAGCCATCTTCCGATGGCTTCTTCCTCTTCGAAACCCTAGTTTCGCCTTCCTAATCGGCTCCCGGGATCCAAAGGCATCAAGAAACTGACCTCGGCTTCTCACTCTATGCGCCCCAACGAGTCTATCCCCTCGGCTCTAATGCCATGTTCCAGCTTCTTATCACCCGATCAAGTTACCCCGAATCATCCTCCCGAAAGAGCTAGGGTAACCTCATCGCTCTCAACTTCGTCGGAATCTTCCCAAAATACTCTGTCTCCACATTTAGCTGCGTCGGAAACAGTTTCGGAGACCACCTCTTCGCATCAGCGGGGATACGACATCCCGAAGTTGCTCGAAGCGGTCGCCACGTTTCGATTGAGGAACGGGATTGCGCCGACAATGAAAATGTGCATAGCTTACTTTTTGACGGAGGTGAAGGATTTTGTTCCAAAGGATCTGTCGGAGAAGCAGCTGCATGACAAGCTCTCGCGTCTTCGGGAGAGTTTCCGGAAGGAACGTAGCCCTGGACCTGACAGCGCTGATAGGAGTTTCTATGAACTGGGATTGAGGGCTTGGGGTTCTCCTCGGTTGAGAGGCAAAAGGAATGCCGGCGGCTCTGTGAAGCGTAATAGGAAGTCTGGTGGACTGAAGAAGAAACGAAAGGTTGCTGAGGAATGTGAGACTGAGGAGGACGAGAGTATTCATTGGGAGGCAGAGGAGAGCATGGAGTTGGGAAATGATGAGGAAGATGGACTGGTTGAAGGAGGTGTCAGTTTGCTGGACAAAGATGAAGCTGACACTCCTTATAAATATTTACAGCACGCGTTGGAAGATTTCTGGATATCGAAAAACATGGACTTGAATGTTTTGCAGCTGGCTCTGAAGAAGGTGGATTCGGTCCAAGCGAAGCATCTTGATGTGCAATTTATGGCGATTGCAAGGGATGAGCTAAAGCTGAAGATCGAGAAGAATAGGCTGTCCAATGATATTAAGAATGTTCTTTTGTAGAAAGGGGTGGTAACTAAAATTTTTGGGTCTTGAAGATTCAGAATTTTCAGAAAAATCAAGTCTAGCGTAAGAATTTCTCTTGATCTCACCAAGTTGCCATAGTAACTTAGATTAAGGGAAAATTTTGTACAGGCTAATTTTTTGATTGAATTTTCAACAATCATTTATTTATTTTTTTCTTCTTTTTGTTAACTTTTTCCAAAAATGATAATAATATTTATACAACTATGAGATACTATAATCAATGATTCACATTATAAATCAATTTTACTTTCTCTTATAGCTTAGATGCATCCTTTTGAATACGAGGTCTTAGGGTCTGATAAGATTGATCTTTTAGGACCTCTTTTATATGATCTATTCCTTATGCTCTTTTATGAGAATTGCTCTTCTACTCTCTGCTCGGCCTTGCTATGGAGATTCTTAATATTATGTTGAGGCAATCTTATTAAGACAAGTTTTGATTGATGTTATCGCAATATTTTATAAACTGGTCCAACCAAGCACCGCATTCCGCATATGCTTAGGCCTTGAGCAAGGCATGTTCAAGCTCCTTTCGACAAATTATATCCAACATTCTTTCAGATGTAATGAACATATATATGAATTAGGACTTGTAGATGATCAAAATCACTCTCTTTAGGGGAGCATGTTGACCATTTCATTAACCCAACCATCTTAGACAAGTAGAAGAACATCTTGCACGCATGTTCCGAGCAACATTGAAATGAGTTTAAGAACATGTTGTGTCTCATTCCCCAACAAAACTTGGCAACCTCGCGATGACAACCCTAACATTGTGCTAACAATTGCCTCAATGCCTTGGAGTATTTGCACCCCATTTTTTTGTTAATGATGATATCGCTAAGACTCCTTAATAGAAGAGAGGCAAGCTTATTACCCAACCTATGAATGGTATTTGGAAATGGTCAAAGAGATTTTGCAATCTTGATTCAAGATAGGTAGGCTGGATTTGATTGACATCACTCTTTTCAAGTTAATAATCTGTTTCCCCACCATTAGTGATGCGATGAATTATTGTCTATCCTTCAATATTTATAATGATGTGCTACTTTGATAATTTTTCTCTATCTTTAACAAAACCTTTTATCATATAATTCACAGTTGCTCTCATGCCTCCATAGAATTCACATGTCTTCCTAAATATTAGACATTGGTGATGTAATTTCAATATCAATTTATAATTCACTTCTAACACAAGAGGCTTAAGTCAGCTGTGGCATATACCGCTTGAGGGTGAGACCTTTTAGGTACGTTGTGATCTATATGAATACTACATAACCATCTGGATGTTCTAAATTACATTTGTTATGTTTGACGATGGGTATGATCTTGGAGAATTTTTAAACTTGATTATAATTCTGAAGATTGTCTTAATATTCTATCCAATTTTCAAAAACTTGAATGCGTTAAGTTTAAACTAATAGATCATTCTTAGTTATATTGGAAAGGTATTTGCATGCAAACAAATTCAATGCGGCCTTATTTGAGACATTTTAAAATTAGTATATGACATTCAAAGAATATCATAATCAAAATAATTATTATTGTTTAGACAATAGTTTTATAGTGTTGGCGTGTTACGATAGGTTTGAAAATTTTGTTATTAAATATGCTTTTTCATTGAAACTATTTATTACCATTATGTGTTTTGCTAAAGGTTTCTGGTGAGATTATGAATGAACTGAGCTACAATACACTGAAGATATTTATGAGGCTTTAATTAGATCTTTGCATTTTGAGGTATATTATGAACGTTGTGTTGGGAATATCACACCTCTAATGAATCATTGAAGGTATGCGTTTTTTTATTACCTTGCACAACTATTTGAAAGAATTTCACCCAATAATAAAGTAAATGAACATTGGCTTGTTTCTTCTGTTTTTGATATTTTCATTTCTTGTTCATTTTTTATGTTGAGTTGTTTGATGCCCAATTGATTTTCTTCAAATGACAACAAAACAAAAATATAAATTATGAAAATTGATTCATTTTGCTCTTAGATTTTGTTTCTAATTTCTAGCTAAAGGTTTTGCATTATTTTGATCACTTCACTCTTAGTTCATTTTAAACTTTAGTAATTTTTATTTACATTTAAAGAAAGCTGTTGAGTTAATTGTTTACTTAAACATTTGAATTTTCCATTTCTTTGAGTGAAATCGCAGTACTTATCATACTAGTTGCTTTAGACATGAAAGAAATAGAAAATAGTGGAGAGAGAGTGGATATCTCTATCACTTACTCGCTCTCTTTCACTTTGCTCTTAAAAATATGCTATTTATGACACCAAGGAGTTGAAAGTATAAATATCAAATATCAAGTGTTACATATTTAAATACATAAGAATTGTGTTTTATGTATGTAAGTTTCCCTTTAAATTTAACATATTCTTAATTTTATGCTTCTCTTTTACAGTTCAACATTCAACATCGTAAAGAATTGTAGGTCTCACCACCACCTTATAAAATTTTTCTTTCTATGTGGTATTTTTCTAACAGATAATAGGATGGATGCATTTCTCCATTTTAACCATCCAATTTGAATTCTACTAATAACATCACCATCCATGTCGTCATCACTTTGAATAATAGACTCGAGATATCTAAAATGTTCGCTGTTTTTAATGACTTGAGCACTAATAGTTACAGGTCCGCCATTTGATCTACCACTCATAAAATTACATTTTTGTATTTAGTTTTAGATCTACTAAAACGAAGGATTTTAGACTCTTAAGTTGCCCTTTGAGTTTTTTCAGAAGCGTCTCTCTAGTCTTATCCATAGGAAGGATATCATCAGTGACAAACATACACCAAGGGACATCCTCGTGTAAATGTCCATTAAGAACACATATCCTTAATTAATAAAAAAATAATTATGCGTAAATATCATAACTTACTCTAGGATGTGATTTTCAAGGGTTTTCTTTTCATTTTCTTAAGCTGTGACCCATTCTAGTAAGAGATGGAGTGAGAAATTTATAATTTCTAGAGAGAGAAAATGAATTTTGGAGAGCTTAAAGCTAATTTTGTTTGTTGGGCCAGTTGATTGGCTATAAGTGAACTGCTATTATCGAACTTAAGATTTCAATTTTTTAATTTTTTTTCATTTGAGTATTTTATTTTGTAAAATTTCAAATAAATTTGAACATACGGAGATTTTTAAAAATTTTACTGAATAACTTCTAATATGTTGAATAATAGACTATGTTTGACATATTGACCTAAAAAATAAGTATTTTGTGTATTTTAACGAGTATATTGAACCACATAAAATTTGCTATTGATGCGTGCCAGAAAATTCACGGCGGTAAAGTAATTGATTATCGTCTTAGCGTTGCACGAGAATTCAACACAAACAGATAAAAGAAAAAAAAAGAAGCAGGAGACATCTCAATTTTTTACGTGGAAAACTCTTGAAAGGGGAAAAAATCATGGGGTCTAGCCTAGTTAAAATAGTTCACTATGAATAATGAGTACACATGTACATTTTTCTCTTGAATTAGAGAAGATGAAATTACAAAGTTGTATAACTATAATCTGACTGATGTTCTTTGTGATGACAAGTTGCAAGGGTCATTGTTGATTGTTGTTGAGATAGCAGTTCATCGTGAGTGCTGTAGATAGTTGCTCTAAAAGCTTTGATTGACCAGAGAAGTCATAGTAAACGTTTACGGGAACTGTGAATCACGTAGATTGTAGTTGTCGAGTATTAATGATGTCCGTAGATTGCGGGGGCTAGAGCCAGGAGCCGCATGAACTGATGACCACGTAAGTCGTTGGAGCGAATATTGATGACGTTTGTAGGCCATTGGTGCTAGATTCAAGAACTGTATGAGTTGATGACCACGTAGGTCATTGGGGTGAGTATTAATGACGTTCGTAGGTCGCTGGGGCCAAAGTCAAGAACTGCATGAGAACATTGACCGACGACATCTGGTCGACGGTGGTTGACGATGATCGACGGGTGTTGACGACGGCTGACGGTGGTTGACGACGGTCGGGATGGTATTGGACTTCAGCTCCTTCTCAGAGCTTCCAATTCTCTATGAAGCCTCAAGTCCCCCCCCCTCCTCATGTGAGAGGTGGGACTCTATTTATAGTATTCTGAAAGTCATTGCAGGAATATGAAACATTTTGATCTGACGGTCTCGAGAGCTTCTCCCGATCATACAACGTTTAATAAACATTTGAGTGCCTTAATGAAGTCTGAATTGAGTGATTTTGGGCTCCTTAGATTTGTTTTGTCGAGACGCTCGATTCGATTATAAACTTGTCATATTCGATAACCGTTTGACCTTTCAAATGTGTCCAGAGATCATCTAAGTGTGATTCAATGAGTTGATCTGGGCTTGATTTGACTCAGATTGAGTTAGTTTTTATATCATTAGGTCCGTCTCATCAAGCCGGTCAATTTGACTATAAATTTGCTGAAATCAGAGCTCTGGATGACTTTTTATCAAGATTTGAATGTTTTCTGCTTAAAATATCGTCTCGAGATTCGTGCCGAATGATGAAAATTTGTTGGTGACGAATCAGCTATAAAACAAGAATAGTTTTGAAACTTTATTTTGAGCATTGCATATACATAATTTTGCAAATTGTGATTGTGGTTCTATATTTTGGATCTCGATTCTTGATATACCACTTTGACAAGAACTGTTCCTGGAATCAAACTACTGAAAATTTGTGCTAAAGAATTAATATTTGGGTCCCTTGGCTTCCGAAGTTGGCTAAAACTTTGATATTGCCTATGTTGTGCATTTTGTCTGCTTCAGTAAACAGAGTTAAAGCAGTCTGACTAGCGTTGTCTGTTTATCTTCTTAATGATGATTTATATGTGGTAGTCTTTTGCAGAAAAATTACTGGATAATCTCGACTCTTCTAATGTTAATAGGTGACGGTATGCCACTAGGGTTGTAGTTTTATTGTTGTTTGTTGTTTGTTGTTAAGATGGATTAGGGGTGTAAATGAGTCATACCTAACTTGAGCTTGGCTCGTCTATCAAAATGCAAGCTCAGACTCGAATGATGATCTTAAGCTCAGCTCACAAAGATGAAAACAGGCTCACGAGCAAGACGAGATTAAATTACCATGAGCGCTCACCTGAGGAGGCATCAATGACTAGGAGAAGGGAAAGTGCCATGATAGCTCTCGGGATAAGGTATTGATGTAACATGGGGTCAGTTAGTCGCATCGGCTCGTGAGCTGATAAGTGGATCCTAGACAAGCTCGTTTAATAAACGAGCTTATGTTTGAGCTTAAGCTCAAGCTCGTGGCTCAATAAGCCCGACTCACACCCCAAAGATGTATAGTGTTTGATAGATAGTGGTATCGCGGTCAAGGCCTTATATAGGCATTGTACGGGAGTTTATGATTCAATTCATTGTTTCAAGCAGGTTAAAATTAGATGCTAACATTTTGTGAGTTTAACATTTTGTCTAACAAAACGTCATCATGATCATCATGTCAGCATTAATACTTGAGCCCCATGGACAATCTTGGCTGCTGAATAGGCCCCAAGGCTTGTCCGATCATTACAATGTAATTACTAGGATTTTGTATTAATTATACGTGGTATTTACATACATACCAGCCAACTCCTATGTACTTACATATTTAACACCTAAATTTTGCTTCTTTTTTTTTTCGTTTTTACCTGTCAAATCTTTCATATCACATCAAAAGTATCACTATTTTTACTTTAAAATTTTGAAATACACAGTCCCATACATGGTAAGATGTCATTTATGTAAAAAATTGAAGTTTATGTGTTAGATATGCAAATAGATAAGAATTGGATGGTATGTATGTGAATATTCCTATATTCTAACGTCATGCAAATCTTAGTTTTCCTTTTGGACGCATGAATAGAGTTCAATGATTTTCAGCACTTATGGTGAAAGTAGTTGTAATAATTACTATTATAATTACAGTAGTTATAATAATAATTACTATCACGTAGTTTTTCTTTTGATGGGAAGAATAAAACGAAATTAATTAAGGTTTTGAGTCCCTAAGCCTATTCTTTCTTTAGGAAAGCATTAGCTATTAATTGGAGAGTGATAAAGGTTTAGAAGTTTTCAAAATTAACAAAAATCGAGATCAAATCAATGGCTGGAAGTATGTTATTTGCATAAATGAATTTTCTCATTCTCATCATTAATTCAATCTATTTTATATTTGAGACAATTTTAAAGGATCTTTAGAACTCTAGTCTTGTCAATGCTTTAAGCAGAGAAGGATCGGGCGAACAATTTTTGCATAAGAGGTTGTTTTGGCTGGGGTATGTCTTGGTTGAAGTGACGGGCGACTCTCTTATAAAAGTTTTCCTCTCTGCACACATCACTAGCACTTTTTTTGGTAATTTGTGATTGTATATTATTGCAATGAAATCTATTTTTCTAACTCAATTTTTGTGTTGATGCAATCCTTCTGTCAGCACATTTGAAATTTTTATACATTTCTTGTTTTGGCTTTGCCTGTTTCGTTTTTTTATATATATTAGGGTGAGTGTTTTGATGATGCCAAACTTTTACTCTGTCATTTTTTCCTACATTTCTTCCCTTCCTCTACCCTCTCTTTCTTCTCCTTGCATTTCTCCTCGATCGCCTCCTGCTTGTTGCAAAATAATCCCTTGCAGAATCACAACATACGTTGTGGATTCCCGACGTACATTGTAGACTAACGAAACACCCGACTAAGTAATGCATTATCTTGAACATTGTGCAAAGACATACACCAAATTTAGCGTAACAATGAACCCTAGAAATCGTGCAATGATACATCCCAAATACGACGCAACGACACACCACACATATGGTGTAACAATGTATCATGAAGACGGTGTAACGATGCACTTCTAAGACAGTCTAACAACACACTCTTAATATTGTGCACAACTCGTACAACTCCCTTCTACGACTTTTGTGGCCAATCAACACTGCTTAAGCAATCATCTACAACCCTCATGACAAATTACTACCGTAGCATTCAACTACGACATATAAAGTCTGCAGCTCACACAACTTCCAACTTCTGCCTTTGTGACTTACGGACATTATCTTAGCTCACCACCACGACCAATGTGACCAAATCTGGCTTAAGTGGCTCAAACTTCATACAACTCCCAACTTAGCCCTTTATGGCCTACGAATGTCATTGCAATTCTTTGCTATGGTTGATGTGTCCAACTATGATCTATGTGATCCACAACTCATTAACTCCCAACTCCAACCTCTATGGCCTACGGACGTTACTGCAGCTCACCACTATGATCTATCTCGTGCAGTTATCAACTTCGGTCTTTGTGGCCTACAAACATTATTGCAGCTCAGCACTATGGCGTATGTGACCAACCATGGCTTGCGGTGGTTACAACTCAAGCAGCTCACATTTCCGACCTCTATAACCTACAAATGTTATTTCAACTCACCACTATGACTTATGTGGCTAACATCTTTCATAGCTCTCTAACTAATTAATAATCATATATAACTTTGATTAAAAAAAAACTTACAACCTAACTAATTGACTCGATGAGATGAACACAATGACATCAATATTGGTTAAACTCGAGTTATGCCACTTTTAGAAGCTTTTTTTTTTGCATAATTGGAAGGTCAAATGTATTCCTATATGAGAAGCTTATATTTAAATTGAGTGAATAAATGAGACAAGTTCAACGAGTCCAAAGTCACTCAATTCTGACATCATTAAGGCACTCAAATGTTCATAAAATACCGACTGATTGAGGGAATCTCTCAAGACTGTCTGATGAAGTCGTACAAATTTTTTCCTTATTTATAGGAAGGCCTCTCCAAAATCTATAAATAAAGTCCTATTCTTTTCATGAAAGAGAGATTAAGACCAATAACTACTGTATAAATTTTATGGAACAATTTGTACCCTCTTTTGAAAACTTATATATTTTAATAAATGTGGTCTTTGTCTCAAAATAGATTGAG
>NEWO01000019.1:256868-271871 GCA_003013225.1 Phalaenopsis aphrodite | reverse complement strand
TATATATATATATATATATATATATATATATATATATAAAGGTATTCAATAAGATGAAATACGTGTATAAATAACCTACGAATTTCAAATCTAAATATCCGCGGAAAAGCCGGATGATGGCTTATTTTAACCGTACAAAAGGATCACCGTACACGTCTCATCGGCTAATAAATTTTAACCATACATTGAATTGATTATCAAATGCTTCTTCCATCACATCAATAAGTCACCATTTAATCACACTCAAAAAACCCAATTTGAACCACTTGATTCCTTCTGCACAAGATGGGTGCAATGTGGGTTCCAAAATTCAGCGACTTACCTACTCTGCACGTGACCGCACTCTCTCTTCGACGGACACTTTGATCGGAATATCGAACGGCCAATATCACTCTGTACTTTGCCTCTGTCCGTCCGATGGTTTCACCTCGGTTTGAATAGAAACTTGCGGAGGTATTACCCGTTCGATTTAAATCCGACGGTCAGAATTGATCCATCCGCTGCCTCTCAGTGTAAATTGCCCCCGTTCCAACTCTTCTATCTCTATTCTCTCATAATCCCATAGGCCTAAAGGCGAAAGCTTTCCCGTTTGGCGCTCGCTACTCTCTCTCTACTGTACTCGCTTTGATTAGAGAGCTCGGGAGCACAGAGAACAGAGAAGAGGAATGGAAGTACAGAACTCGAAGTCGAAGCTCACGCGAACTCCTTCCTTGCTTCTACGTTCCCAGACCATTCGCTCGGTTCATAGCCTTCCCGCCCTCGAAGAGATTAGTACGGACCCAGAGGAGGCGAAGCCGCATTTATCACCGCTCTCTTCCGCCGCCTCTTCAAGTCTGCCGGGCTACTCCGGCCACTGCCTCGTCATCCTCTACCTCGTCCTCTTACTCATTCTCCTACTCTCCTTCATTTACCTCCGAGAACCGTTCCCTTTCTTCTGGTTTCTCTCCATCGCCTCTTCAGCCGTCGTCGTAGCGTTCAAAAGGTCCCGCCTTTCTCTCTTCCGCCGCCGCGAGTCTGTGAAATGGTTCATCGGCGACGAGGAGGGGGGTGTGGAGAACTCGAGTCCAAAAAAGGGGGAGAGCGCTGCGAGTGAAGGTATTGTGTTTTACAGCAACGGGGATTTCTATGAAGGAGAATTTCACGGAGGAAAGTGCAGTGGAAATGGGGTTTACCATTTCTTTGGGCTTGGGAGGTATGAGGGCGATTGGGTTAATGGCGAGTATGATGGCTATGGGATCGAACGGTGGGCGAAGGGGAGCCGGTACTGCGGCCAGTACAGCCATGGAATGCGGCATGGGGTTGGTGTTTATCGCTTCTATAATGGTGATAGCTATGCGGGTGAGTGGGTGGCTGGGCAGAGCAATGGCAGAGGTTTGCAGAGCTGCTCTGATGGTAGCTGTTATGTTGGGGAGTTCAAATGCGGGGTGAAGCACGGATTAGGGTTCTACCACTTTAGGTATGAAAATCGATTGTTTGATTATGATTTGTTTATGTTTAGGATTTTTCTAAGATTAGCTGTTGTCAAGTTTGCATTTTGGTTGGTGAGTTGATTTATTAGATTCTGTTTCTTTGGACAGAATTTCATTTTGGTAATTTTGTATTGTTTTTTTGGTTTAATTGATGTTTAGTTTCTGGCTATAGTTATGTGATTTTTTTCAGCGTTATGAAGTATTATTTTGCTGTAATTTTTAGTTTAGATAATCTTACTGTTTGATTGCTTTGGTTGGTAGGTCTTGTTGGATTACATAGGTTTAATACTGATATTAGATTCATTTGATGATGTATGTACTGCTGTGCTTGATAGATTAACATATGGATAAGAAATTACCTGCAAAGTTTGAATTTTTTCTCAACTCTTTATAATCTTCTCTGTTTTTTTTTTCTGAAGATTATTCAATAACCAAACAAACTCTTACCAATTTTAAGTTGGCGCACAATCAACTTGATGACACTCTCAAAATATGATCTTTATTAATGGCTGACACACCTTTTTTATTTGTTGAATTGATTAACTATTTTACTTCGTCATGCTCATGGGAAACTTAGTTTTTCATTGTAAACAAAAAATTTTTTTTTTCTTGAATTAGAAATGGTGATAAATATGCGGGGGAGTACTTCGGTGACAAGATTCATGGTTTTGGGGTTTACCATTTTGCAAATGGGCAATGCTATGAGGGTTCATGGCATGAAGGAAGAAGACAGGGCTTTGGAACCTATACTTTTAGATTAGGTGAAGCCAGATCAGGAGAATGGAACTGTGGATCTCTGAAGAATCCTCTGCCCTCCGCCGACACCAATGTTCGGCGAGCCGTGCAGGTATACAGATGCTCAGAATATCATCCAGTCCCTTAATTTTGTGCTTTTGATGCCTAACTTTTCATTCCCTATTAGTCCGCCAGAGAAGCTTCTGAGAAAGCGATTCTCCTTCCCCGTGTGGAAGAACAAGTGAACAAGGCAGTCTCAATGTCGCGTAGATCAGCCACCGCTGCTCGAGTAGCAGCTATCAAAACCGTGCAGAATCAGATGCGGGGACGATGAATGAAAAATTTCACAATGCAAAAGCTCTGAGATGAATGATGTACATAATCAATCTTCTTAATGTAAATTTTAACTATGATGTTTTATATCTTTTCAGCTTGTTAGTGATCACAAGTGAAGGAAGTAGTTTATTTTTTCTGTTTTTTTAAAAAATTAATTTTTAGAAGATAACATTCCTGCCATTATCTCTAAGTTGTACATATGCCAACAAGTTTGCTTTTTGAATTATATTATGGTATTTTCTTTATTGAATTGTTTCAAGTTGGGATGATTGAAGTTCATGTGCTTGTCTTCTTTTTGTTTTGGGGCATGTTCATACATACCACCCAATTCCTATGTATTTACATATCTACATCTAAGCTTTGCTTTTTTACATTTTACTTTAAGAAGGTGAAATATACTTTTTTCCTGCCGAGATAAGGTGGCATGTAAAAATTGAAGTTTGGGTGTGAACATATGCAAATACATAAGAATTGAATGGTATGTATCTAAATCTTCCTTAAAAATTGAAGTTTGGGGCGTTAAGATATATAAATACATAAGAATTGAATGATATGCATCTAAATATTTCTTTTATTTTTTTGTGGTTCTACTTGGATTCTGCACATGCGTAGCAGTAACCAACACTGATTTACATTTGTTTTTTTAAAGTCCAAAAGCATTTCAGTGGCTGGAGCTCTGGAATGCTTGTTAGAATAAAGTTTTTCTGCTGCATTTTCTCTTGTCTGTCACTGTCAAGATCCAACCACTCCTGCATTATTCTTAGTTAGTCAAGAAGAAACTGATTGTTGCACTGACATGCCCTTTTGATTCTCATCATGTTTTAATTTTTAATTACAAAATAAGACATCATGTCTATTACATGTTTGCATGTGCTGGTTTGTGTAATTTTCTTTTAATTTTGCACTGTGGATGTAGGCTCAAATTCTTATTTCAACTCTTTTTTGCTTTGACTTTTTAAAAAACTGTTGCTTGTTTGCCAAGAGAACTTTTATTTTTCTTAATTTTGACTTTAATTACAGCTAAGTGACTCTTCTCTGTTAGGTTGGCATAGCTCAACCAAGTTGTTCTATTTCAATGTTTTGAAGTTTTCTTCATGTTATCTTCATGAAGAAATCAATTGAGGAGGAGGTTCCATGATTGACCATGTGTCTGCTATAGGAATTATAATAGTTTGGACTATAAATTAGAGAAGTTTGAAAATTTACTGCGGTCAACAGCTTCAAAAATGAGACATTGGATCATTGTTAGGCTCATGTTTTCTTCTAAATGCTATTCCCCTAAAGAAATAGCCCTGGTTATTGAAACATGAAGCTCTATGAAAGATTTTTGTGGTGTAAATGTAAAAAGTAAAAGTACAAGCGTTCATGGTGGTATTGTTCTTTAACTTTGGAGGATAGTTGATTAACATCCTCGGAGATTGATATACTTTCAGTCACATCTTTTTTCAAATTGCCATCTATCAAATGAGTAATTTAAAGGAAAATTTATATACATATTGCTCAATTGATATGCATGTACCGATCTACCTCCTCAACTTCGGTTGTAAACAGGGCTGTAAATTTATTTCAAAGCTTGAAAATTGATTCAGATTTTAGCTCAGATCGAGATTGGATTGATATAAACAAGCGGAGTTTCGAGTCAGAATTTTGGATTGAATCTTTTTTCAAGCCGATGTCGAACCAACTCTAGCTCGGCTTTAAAGCAGATCGTTAACAACATTAATGTTGTTAGGGTTGTGAATTTAACAAATTTAGCTTGAAGATCGTTAAACACTCGAAAATTGATTTGAATTTTAGCTCGGATCGAGATCAGATCAAAATAAATGAGCTGAGCTATGGGCCGAAATTTTAGATCAAATTTATTTTGAGCCGACTCGAGCTCGGCTCGAAATCGTATCATTAATATCCTTAGTTGTAAAAATTAAAAGTGATATTTTAATCAGATATTTGCCGCATTAATGTAAAAAGTATAGATGTTAGGTATGCGAATGTGTAGGTCTTAAAGTGATATATACTTAAATGTTGCTAATTTAAATTGTATGAATAAGATTAAATTAAAATAATATGTTAGTAAATTATAATAGATCATTATGCAAAATAATATGGAATTGCAAATCACAGCAAATAAAAAACCAAACACGACGTGATTTACATGATTTGACGTAAATTCGGCTATGTCTATGGGGAGAGGTTACTCCATTATCAACATGTACAGAGAGAAAAAAGACATTTTAAACTAGGGTTAAGAGTCCACAAAAAAATCAACCTTAGTCCATCTTATAAATGAGAGAAGATTAGTACATACTAGAAAAAATAGAAAATCATATATTTACCCTCTTTTTCAAATAAGCTCGAACATAACAATCTTCGTCTCATTTTTCAAGTTTCATTTCCAGATAAGTGGGTGATGTTCAAAATAAGCTCAAATACCAAAACGATTGTATCAAGATGGTTGTTTACAAACGTTCCTCTTTAAGGAATATTGACAGGATATGTAACCAACGAATGAATCGATGTCGTTTCCACTGTCATTGTGGATGTTTAAATGTATGACATGCTATTATTCATAGTCCACTAGATTTGGTAGCTTAATTTGCCCCGATTAATTTGCCTTCTGTCTGTGACTTCGTCAGAATCGCAGCTATCTGTTGTCGGAATTACTCCAATCCGATTCTAATACTAATCGTTGTGCAAAACAATATGCAAAATAAAACCACATAACAAACAAACAATCACACCACGCAATTCGCATGGTTCGGCGCAAATCTGACTAAATTTATGGATACAAGACGTCACCATCAATGAGTGGAGAGAGAGAAAAAATGACAACGAAAATAGGTTTACAACTCCACATAAAAATCAGCCCTAATCCTCCCTATAAGTAGGAGAGGAAGTATGCATTTAACAAGTTTAGTAAAGGGGCATTAATTTGTGAAAATTGAAGTTTCATCCAAGTTATTTTGGTAGGGTTATGAAGATGATTCAATTTCTAAGTTCAAGCATTCAGGTGTTGATTTGACAAATAAATTCTTACCACATTTTTTTCTAAATGATGAGTTTGCAAAGGCTTTCGTCATGCTAAAATTACATTCAAAATTTATATTTATTTAATTTTACAAATTGATCTGATCTTAGATTTGACAATAAAGCATCGCATGGCATTCAAAATAGCTATATATGGAAGCATTTTCACAGTTATTTACTTCCTCATTGAATTCTTGCCCATATTCTACTTTGGTTTACATCATCCTTCTCTATCACATTGATGATGATGCTTTTTAAAATGATTAATAGGTGACATTTACTATCTATTGGCCAATCTATTAGACATACATTAACATGAATAAGCACCTTCACATTCGATCTTATTAAATAAATTACGTTTATGAATATAGTTTTAAAGATAAATCATATGATCGTGACACCCAACTTCGAGTTATTACCAGATAAATTACTTCCGTAATAACACAAATATGAGTTTGCAAAACTTTTTGTTTATTAAATCGAGCTCACTTGTCAAAGTGATTGAATAGAACAAAATCTGTCGAAGTGGCTGAGATGAGCGCACCTGGCCAATGTGATTATTTTCATTCCCCTTTAAAGGACAACCTAACCCACGTCTGAGGATGGTTATTGGAGAGAGTCATCACTATTAGTAATGACACTTGTTAATCTATTGTTAAAGATGCTGCATGATTCTTGGGACTCGATTTTTTCACTCAGGCCCCATGGATGGGCATCGTATTAGCAACAACTGGCACCAACTCTTTCTTTCTTGTGTATAATAGAAATACTTCATCGATTCTTTTTTTGTTTTTCTCTCTTATGCATAAATGGGAAAGGAAAAGGAGAGCAGGAAAGGAAAAGGAGAGCAGGGGGTTCCACATCTCTCCCCCTCTCTTTCTCTCTCCCTCTGAAATCTTGTAACTCAGAGAATCTCTAATGAGCTGCATTTCTCTGGCTTATTAGATATAGGAATATAATACATTCTTTAATGTTCTCTCTCAAAACTCTCATCCATCTCTCAGATTCTTTCTCTACGACACAAAGTTTTTATCGGGTTATATGAACTTCCAAATAATACAAGACACTGCGTCTAAAAGATTCAAGAATTTTGACATTTGTGTTTTGTGACTTGTATTATAATAAATGTAAGGTAACGAAAGGAAATATAATATTTACAAATCAAGCATCCTCTTTTATCCATTTTTCAAATTCTCACTAAAATATCAAAGTTCATAATATAAACCCAACCCTTATTTTTTTATTATTATCAAATTCACAATGATTTGATCATGACACGAGTAAATGCATCGGTTTGATTTATAAATAGTAATGTTTCTTGTGCATTGTATGTAATTATCCCTTTTTAGTATATATTTATAGAGTAGTAATCTTAATTTTTGGGGCATTCACATACATACCACACCATTCTTATGTGCTCACATATCTAGCACTCAATTCTTGTGTATTTATATATCTAACAACTAAATTTTAAATTTTCACATTATCCTACCTTTTTAAAAATTAAAATACCGATATTTTTTGATATGATATGAAAGATTTAAGCGGCAAACATGTAAAAGAACGTACAGATGTAACAAAATCAGAATTAGGGGGTTTGACTGTAAATGCCCATAATAATTATCTAGACATCTACTTTTATATAAAGCCCCTGATAAGTTCAATCAACTCAAATCCAACTCGAAAAATTTATGTTAAATTGACCCAACTAAATTTTGGGTTGGCGTCAGGTCAAGATTTCCAACATTCAATCTTCAGGTTTGGTTCAAGTCCATCTCCCAACCCAAATTTGACCCGACAACCAGAATTTGACCAAACAACTCAAAATTGATCCGAACTTAACACGAACTTTACTCAAAATTAACTCGAATTTGATCTGAACCCAGTGCAGTTCATCTTTCTTTTGGTGAGCCCAATCATTTATTAATTATCTTTCTATTATGTTTAGCAAACCTTAAGGCAAGAGTAGCCCATGAGCCCTGGCTTATTTTTTTTCTAAGTATGTTTGAATGGTGCCATGTGAAATGTTGCTATGCCTCCAAATTGCATAGTAAAGAACATTAATCATGAAATTATGTTGGAAGGTTTACGTACATACCAACACCTTTTCATGTGTATTTGTTTGTCCAACACATAAATTTGATTTTTATTTTTAAAACACTTGATTTATATTTTACATTTTAAATTTTAAAAGTTAATGATGACGATATTTTGATGTGATATGAAAGATTTGAGCGCGGTAAATATAAGAATCAAAGTTTGAATGTTAGATATTTAAATAAAGCTGTTGGTGTTTTCTTGGTTCTTTTTTAAGGCCCGGAGTCCTCATGTTAGATATTTGTATGTCATCGTATAATTTCTTTATTCGAGTAAAATTTCCTCCCGAATCAATAAATGATTAGAAGAAGAAAAGAATTGAAAACAATGATATATGACCACAAGTTGACTGGGAAATAAAACAAGTTGAAGGCTTGTATAAGAGTAATCCTCATATGATAGGCCGAGAGTATACGTCAGAATATGATCTGATCGAAGTAACTCGTAACATAACATCTACGAAGAGAATTCGTACATAAGTCACACATAACCAGAGAATAAAAAAAACCACTTTTGTTATGAAGTCAAGGGTATTCTTGGGCATTATTGGGAAAACCCCAATATGTCCCTCAGTGAGCCGTCAAATGACAGGATTTGGCAAATTTTCTAGCAACACATCCAGTGTCGACTGACTCACAGCTAAACGATGACTCTTCTAACTAGCATTTCTTAGTCGTCAATTCTCCTAAGTGGGAGTTTTATTTTGATGTAGTGGCTTCCTTAAAGGAAGACCTATTTGGATCTCTCACGAGATTGAAGGCCGGAATCAGCCTCATTTTCATTTACCCCGTGCGTGATATTCTTCCCTATTCTTATATCTTGATAGAGCCACATACGAACAATGAGACAAAGTATGAAGCATTGATTCTTGGATTGGAATTAGTCATCCAAATGAAGCCCATTAGAACCTCTAGCTATATCGCGCCTGAATGGTTAGTGCTCACAATAAACTAGTGAAGCTAAGGACTTTCACAATTGGAGACTTGATAAGTTGCTGGTTCTATGCCGCCCAATTGTGATTCATCGTGAAAGGCATGTCAAGTTTCAGCCCTCTTGGGAAGCACTATTTGTGATCGACAAAGTCTACGAAGGAGGAGCCTACATGCTGATTTATTCAAAAGGATTTCATCTAATGCCCCTTATAAACTGACGATATTTAAGAGATACTTTGCTTAGCCTCTTTTTCATGTTCTTATTGTACTTAATGGGAAAATTGCTCTTCAAAACATATGTACTTCTTCATCGGCTCTTTCCTCCACTAACGTCCCGAGTGTGGGAGCTCGCTTTCGGAGGAGAAAGTCGACTCCCTTGAGGAAAAATCAGACATGGTTGAAGAGATAGCCTAGCTAACCTTGATCATCTCAGATAGATAAACAAAGGAAGGACCTCCGACCAGAGAATCCGAAGAAGCAATGGTAGTTGGTGACATGCCGACCGAGGTGTCGACTGCAGAAGATGAAGGAGTCGTGACCATGGTTCTTTCTGGAGTCCATTCAAAAGCCAAATCCCTCTCGTCACCTTTCCCTGTATCAACAAAATAAAAAGCATATTTTTGAGTAATAGCAGTGAGCTTGCCGGCCACCTTGTCTTAAACAACAACATAATCAACAGGGACAAAAATAAGGTACCTTGAGGCCACTCTTCGAAAGAGTCAGTCTTCGTCTCCTACTAGATTACCTGATTCCAGGAGGCACTTCCATTTATGACTCTTGGTGAAGTTTTTATTCGCCACCATTGATCCTTCATCATTTTATCCGTCAACACACAGGTAAATGTAACCTCGACGATATATTGAGAAACCGCGGGACAACAAACATTCAGTATCTCGAGGGCAATGATCATGCTCCCTGAAAGATACTTCAGCTTTGACACTTTGCATCCTGACGGCTCAGTTTAATTCATTCCCTAGGTGCCAAAACAAGAACCGACCAGGAACTTCTTCTTCTAATCCTTTATCTTATTCTCCACTCTTACTAAGTAGAGTTCCTTGCTCGCTGAGAATGTAGTGTAGCCCTACCTATAGACCTTGAAAGAGAATAAGTTTCTAAATTGTTCGATTTACCACGTAAGAAGCTCCCACCAATAAAAAAGAAAGAAAGTCATGATTGTAGCTGTGGAGTTTGGCATCACTCGCACAAGAATAACCTCTTAAGTGTTGAAGATGCTCCAGAGCTCATGGAACGAAGGTAATCGGAGGTCATTTTTAAACTAGTCTCGATAAGAGACTAGGTCTTTTCCTAGAGGATCCATCACTCGTGTCGGTTCAAGCAGCTTTTGAAGACTTATGCTTTCATCAAGAACATACCTTCGTTTTTATCAAAGGCGAAGGGACAATGCCATTTAAAGAGCTGAACAAGACAGGCTAGTGTTTTGGGGCCATCTCAAGAGACAAGAGCAGAACTAGCTAAAGGACGAGAGGAGAAGAAAAAATTGAAGAAAAAGGAAAGAACTCAAAGCACGTAAAGTGAATAAAAGTGGCCCTTTCACCTATTTATAAGGTGGGAGTTGCAAACGAAATATCACATAATGATAATTATAACACCAAACACCTTTTCAAAATTTATTGTGAATAACATTATTACAAGCCTAGAATGAAGTGTTTTATGAAGGGGTTCTCCAAGATCTCGGAGGTGACATGCCACCTCAACTTTCGGAGAACCATCTCTCCACCTAACTTAATATGATCCACCTGATTAGCTTCCCTGTTGAACTTCACCAGATCAGACATCTCACGGAGTACCTTCAGCTCGCGCAACCTCTCATTTAGCCCACCTCAGAGATAGATGAGCTCCGTCCATAGAATCGCTACTTCAGTATCCAAACAAACGACATCTCCTACACAGGATCCGCAACCAAACCCCTAGTGAGTCCCTCGAAAGAGTTGACTGGCCCTCTAACGGTCCAGTCTTGCCTACCCACTACTCTATGGTCTCGGAGGATTGTGCTAGCCTTTACGGTCTCCCTAGTTGGAGATCTATCACAGATGATGGGTCAGGCTGTTGATAAATTACTGGGGCTGACAACGACAGATTCCTTACACCTCCAACTTGCATAACAACCATCGCAGTAAGGGCATACTCTATAATATTCTTTGACAACCCACCTTTCTGTTGTTCCTTTGACCTAGCCAACTCATCTATAAATCTCTCATTAAAAGAGAGTTTTAAAGGCCTCCTCTCCCTCCTGTGTCAAGGCACCCCAACTTTCTTACTGTAGTGACTGCGGGAGAATCGTGCTGGCCACACCCCCAGCTCCTTATCACTACCCTCATTTGAAAGGACCTATTGGAACTCAACAAGCACGCCCGAACCAGACTCCAAGGCCCCTTGGTGACACCTCTTCAGTTACTGACCTTCCGCATTACCAAATGAGTTGAGTACGTCGATCAGGTCATATTCAGGCCTCACTTGTTTTTCCTTTTGTCACCACTTTGCAAGCTTCTCTGGATCCACAACGATCCAGTACAATTTGTCAGCCATAACGCACCTCAGTTGTAAAAAGAGAAACTGACAATAAATGACACAAGGCTCAGTTCATGTCTATTTATTGAGCACACGAGACACAAAATCCTAAGCAAAGTCATGTGTTAATCATTCACAAACTTATTGCTAATGATTGTTTAAATAATTTTTCTATTCTTATTGTAGTTGTCACTATCAAAGAGAAGCAAAGCGATAAATTAATATGTATAAACCAAAAATACCAGCACGAATCTCATAGAAAACGAATGACCAAGATGAAAGAGCGTCATCTCGAGGTAAGTAATCAATCAACTATTTAAGGCTAAACATGAAGTCGCGTCTCCAACCCGGAGTAGGTTCAAGCTCTGAAGATGGCTCCCTGTTCGGTAATGGCAAGTCCCACTGAAACTGAGATGTACCAACAACGACTCTCGTCAGATGCTCAGCATAGGTTGCGACAAGATCCGTCTAAGACCTTGCAAGATTAAGAGACTAGCTGAGGTAACGAACCAACCAGACAGGCGATACACGAACTCTACAAGATTTGAGATGAAAAATGAGCCATGACTCACTCAACGAAAAAAGTTAACTAATCGCGTTCGACCGACCAACCCAACATTTGAATCGAACGACAACCTCATAACCGACCGCTCTGGTCGACCGTGTCAAAAGACACCGAGCAAGATTGTCATGCAGCAGGACACCTCGACCGACTCACACATACTCCAGAGGGCACATATATCACCCGAAATGTCGCCTCACTCAACTGACTTCATGCCAATCGACCAACCAATTACTGGCATTATTGAAATTCAAATTTGTAATTCAAATATGACATAAAATATATACAATCATTTAAAATCTTAATGACATTAAGAACTGTTTGCATAACTGTCCCTTCATTTCTATAATTATACAAACACGTCTCTATAAGTACGGGGCAAAAAATATAAGTAAAGAGACATCTCCCTTGATTCTCCCCACAAAAATTTCAGACTTATTATGTCATCTTTTTCCTCTTTTCTTCACTTGATTGTAACTATCAAAGGCATGATTCATAAAAGACAAAGTAGGATCCAACAATATATATATATATATATATAGACACACACACATATCATCTCTTTTCTTGAAACTGATTTTAAAGTACATAAAATTTATTTCAAAATGTTGTAAATTTATTTCTTTTCTCAGGTAGAAAGTTCCAATTTTTTATATTTAGCCGTAGCTTACCCTCAAAGGATTTCCTTTGATGTTTTCCTGAGATTATAGCTCCATTTGCCGACATGCTATCATTTGGGACGGTAGTCCATAACCATCTGGTTGCCAGCCGGGGCTTCACTTCAAGGCTAGCAATCAATAGCTTTGGTTTCATGGATCTATTATTTTGTCTGCCATTGCAGTTATTGTTTCTTTCTTTCTTTTTCTTCATTTTACTTGGTATTATTAGTAGAGATGTAGAAGAGCCGAGTTGAGTTGAGTTTAAGCTACCTCCTATTTGAACTTGAACTTGATGAATTAGTTGAGTTTGAGGTCAAGACCATAAACTCAATTCTATGAGCTTAAGGACTCATGAGTCAACTCATTCATTATGAAGGAGAGAAAAGGATTTGATTTATTTTCATTAACCATTTTGAATTCAAAATTTGTAATATTAATATATTTAAATATATTTTTACAAATTTGTTTTAAAATAAGCCGGTTTAAAAGCTAACAAGTTGAGTCATGATTTTCCCTAAGCTTGTTAACTAATTAATCTAAATTCATGAGTTATTTATTGGATTGACCTTTAGTTGAATCATGAGTTTTATGGACTCAAGTATCTCCTAAATTAGCATTTTGGATATAAGTAATGCAAACATGACACATGAATTCATATTCTCCTAGGCCATTATTAACAAATTTATCTATTTATCTATCTTCTTAGCCCGACACATTTTGTAGAAGACGCTGATTTCAAGTATGTGTGCGTCTGGAGAAAATATTACATTAGAACGTTCACACCTACAATCACAAAAGGCTGTGAATTTGTGATGAGGTAGCCTTTCAAGATTGGACGTTCAGACATGTCATATCCAAAGTTAATATTTTCTCATTTATAGGAGATCAGAGAGAAAGAGAGAGCGCGCAAAATAGAATACCTAAATTTTAACGCGTGACAAGCCACCACATAGTTTCACCATAGTCCCCAAACATTGTTGTACCCTAAAATCATACCTTGACTCACTTCAACAACTATTAAGGCATAAACCATCCACCCCCCTCCATTTTCAAAAGCATGTTGCTTAAGATACGCCACAATCATTTCTTTAGTTTGGTAACAGCACTTGATTTCTTTGGCATTGAAAAAGGACTGTTAGGTTTCAAAACATGCCTGGCCACTATTCGCAATACAATATATGAAATATCCGCATTATAAGTACATGATCAATTAATATATATGTCCATATTTATTTAAAAACATTTAATATCGATTTATAGGCTGATAAAGCTGAACCACCCTGCCATCTATGCCCTGCGACGGTCTCGCATTCTTCTCATATCCCTGCACATATTTATATTTCATCAATTCATATTATCATTGATAAATCATAATCATTAAATAAAGTTCAGAAACTCACATCTTCTACAGCTTCTTTCAGCAACTTCAACTGTTCCTTGGACACTGTTCTTACCTGTAGATTAATATTAACTAATATAAAATCTTAATGAAACGTTAATTAACTATTTAATTTAATTACCTTTCTAATGACGGTCCAAACAACACCTTCAGTGCATGGAGGAGTGGTGAGAGATCCAATATACCTGTAATATCTCCTGCTTCCTCTCTTAATATGTCTGGGGTCAACAATCCCTATCTTCACCTCCACCTCTTTCTTATCACTCACCATTTTTATATATTTCATCATCTAAATTACCAAAATAACTTATTTAAATTTCAAGATTATGTTAAATAAATTAAAAAAATATAAAAAAAATTCATAATTTTAATATTATAACTAATTACCTGTGTGAGAAAAGTATCGGGCCGGCCAATTGTATATAAGATAGCCACCACAGCGAACTTATTGTCACTTGCTCGTTGATGTACCATATGTAACTCCATTGCATGCCTGAATTCATATAGCTTGATATTATATGTATAACAATGTATTTTCAGTCCATATGTAGCTCCTGTTTGCAGATCTAGACAGACTTGGTAATTGTGTGGTATTGATGTATTAGCCCCATGCTTTACAAAATGGCAAAAAAATGCCTGTAGCTATCTTACCAAGCTGGCTGCAATGTCTTACAGAAGAATGGAATAATGTAAAGCAATCCACTTTGCAGAAAGGAGTTAAAGGCAATGGAATCCCCTTTACAGAAAAACAGTAATGGCTTCCACTCGTTCAATTATAAAGTAAATATAATTATAAAAGTTTGCTATTTAAAAATAAAAAAAAAAAAAGGTCACAAAGGGAAGGTTTTATTAATGATTTGGTTACTTTTTAAGCTTTTATTTTATTCTTATGATAAATATATTAAGCAAATATTATTAAAATGGATGAAATCTTTTTTTTTTAAATAGATAGTAGAAATAATACTGAATAAATTATTATTAATTTTGATTAAAAAATTATAAATGCATTTATTACCAGTAATTAATAAATATTTAAATCATTAGGATTCTATTAATAAATGTTTATATATCTTTAATTAATATTAGAGTCATTTAATATTGTATATTAGCCTTGGAATCATCTTATCTTTCCATTTGGATTAATCTTATTGTCATCATCATGGTTCCATATCATACAGAAACATTGCATTATTTCCTTGCACTAAAAATTTATTAGTCGTTATCAGACTAATTAATAATATGTAAAATGTATAAAAATGAT